>CAUDMG010002538.1:2767978-3062978 GCA_958450375.1 Homarus gammarus
TGAGGTGGTCGACCGTGGCTGAGGCAGGTGTGAGGTGGTCGACCGTGGCTGAGGCAGGTGTGAGGTGGTCGACCGTGGCTGAGGCAGGTGTGAGGTGGTCGATCGTGGCTGAGGCAGGTGTGAGGTGGTCGATCGTGGCTGAGGCAGGTGTGAGGTGGTCGACCGTGGCTGAGGCAGGTGTGAGGTGGTCGATCGTGGCTGAGGCAGGTGTGAGGTGGTCGATCGTGGCTGAGGCAGGTGTGAGGTGGTCGATCGTGGCTGAGGCAGGTGTGAGGTGGTCGATCGTGGCTGAGGCAGGTGTGAGGTGGTCGACCGTGGCTGAGGCAGGTGTGAGATGGTCGATCGTGGCTGAGGCAGGTGTGAGGTGGTCGTCCGTGGCTGAGGCAGGTGTGAGGTGGTCGACCGTGGCTGAGGCAAGTGTGAGGTGGTCGACCGTGGCTGAGGCAGGTGTGAGGTGGTCGACCGTGGCTGAGGCAGGTGTGAGATGGTCGACCGTGGCTGAGGCAGGTGTGAGGTGGTCGACCGTGGCTGAGGCAGGTGTGAGGTGGTCGACCGTGGCTGAGGCAGGTGTGAGGTGGTCGACCGTGGCTGAGGCAGTGTGAGGTGGTCGACCGTGGCTGAGGTAGGTGTGAGGTGGTCGACCGTGGGTGAGGCAGGTGTGAGGTGGTCGACCGTGGCTGAGGCGGTGAGTGTCGACCGTGCTAGGTGTGAGGTGGTCGACCGTGGCTGAGGCAGGTGTGAGGTGGTCGACCGTGGCTGAGGCAGGTGTGAGGTGGTCGACCGTGGCTGAGGCAGGTGTGAGGTGTCGTCAGGCAGTGTGAGGTGGTCGACCGTGGCTGAGGCAGGTGTGAGGTGGTCGACCGTGGCTGAGGCAGGTGTGAGATGGTCGACCATGGCTGAGGCAGGTGTGAGGTGGTCGACCGTGGCTGAGGCAGGTGTGAGGTGGCAGTGAGGTGAGGCAAGTGTGAGGTGGTCGACCGTGGCTGAGGCAGGTGTGAGGTGGTCGACCGTGGCTGAGGCAGGTGTGAGGTGGTCGACCGTGGCTGAGGCAGGTGTGAGGTGGTCGACCGTGGCTGAGGCAGGTGTGAGGTGGTCGACCGTGGCTGAGGCAGGTGTGAGGTGGCAGTGAGGTGAGGCAAGTGTGAGGTGGTCGACCGTGGCTGAGGCAGGTGTGAGGTGGTCGACCGTGGCTGAGGCAGGTGTGAGGTGGTCGACCGTGGCTGAGGCAGGTGTGAGGTGGTCGACCGTGGCTGAGGCAGGTGTGAGGTGGTCGACCGTGGCTGAGGCAGGTGTGAGATGGTCGACCATGGCTGAGGCAGGTGTGAGGTGGTCGACCGTGGCTGAGGCAGGTGTGAGATGGTCGATCGTGGCTGAGGCAGGTGTGAGGTGGTCGTCCGTGAATGAAGCAGGTATGAGATGGTCGACCGTGGCTGAGGCAGGTGTGAGGTGGTCGTCCGTGAATGAGGCAGGTGTGAGATGGTCGACCGTGGCTGAGGCAGGTGTGAGGTGGTCGTCCGTGAATGAGGCAGGTATGAGATGGTCGACCGTGGCTGAGGCAGGTGTGAGGTGGTCGACCGTGAATGAGGCAGGTGTGAGGTCAACGTCTGTTCAGCTCCACCATACATTAAAAATTACAGGGGAAACTAAACTATATCTCACTAGGGACTGACTCACGGCCACTTGTTTATGTGATTCCCAGGCAAATTTTTATTTGTGATATGAGAGCGAAGCTAACGAGCTTTGTGGAGAGGAAGGAGAGGACAAGAACGATGATGATGATAAATGAGGAAGAGAAAAACGCAGAAGAGGAGGTGAATGAGGAAATATAATGAAATTGGAGGAGAATGATGGAGATAAGGAGATGGTAATAACGACGTTTTAAAAACATAAATAGAAAAGTGAAGGACGAATAGAAAAAGAATGACAAAGAGTGAAGGAAACAAGTAAGGCAACATAAACTTTCTCAAAAGATCCAAATGGAAAGAAAACAGGAAAAAGAGAAAAACATTGTAAAGAAGACAAGTAAATTGTTTGTCACAGTTCAGGAGACAACAAGAGCAATTATGTAGGAGAAGTGGATGAGGAGAAGGCGGTGGATGTACCAGTGTCTCTCTAACTCCTAAGTATAATTGTAATATAAGCCCCAAACCACTAAGTCCATCGCCTCTACCTCTTATTACAACACCAAGCCCTTCTCGTCTTCATACAGAACACATCAACAAATCCTCAGCCTCCGACTCACTAGAGACTCAACACCTTCACCTCTGTCCAATAAACGTAATGATCTGAGGCCAACACCTACATAGAATATTATGTTAAATTGTTCCTCTGTATCGACGACATGAGAAAACAGTTGACTACCTCTCTTATGCCTGTACACAAATATGGACAGTGGGACTAAATGTCTTCAAAATTGTACCATAACTTTACTGGATGTAGAATCGCTCCCTCGTCCTCACTGAAGGTGGGAAAATGACGAGAGTATTTATATTTAATCTGTCTCTTGAAGAATCTAGCTGAGGGTTTATAAAAGACTCCCTTCTCCACTTCCTCCTCAAACACATTATTAAACATCGTTACCCCAGTTTACGACTTCAGTGTTCACCCTGGATCACCCTAGGATATAAACCTCACCCTGGCACCCTTAATGATCCACCACGCCCTCGCCAGTAAAGATAAGTGCAGGTAAACTTGGACCATAAATATGACAAGGCTTTATTGAACTAGTTGTACAAGTTAACACCTGGTAGAGCGGCACCGCCCTCGAGGCTGACACAAGTTAGCGACACTTTGATAAAACTCAAGTTTGTTGGTGTGTAAAAGTTGTATAGTTCCATGACCCATTACCTGGATTAACACATGGTAGCACCAGTTATATGTGGAAGTGAAGACACAGGTGTTATATGTGGGGGTAAAGACACAGGTGTTATATGTGGAGGTGAAGACACAGGTGTTATATGTGGAGGTAAAGAGAACAGGTGTTTTACAGTATGTGCAGGTGAAGACACAGGTGTTATATGTGGAGGTAAAGAGAACAGGTGTTTTACAGTATGTGCAGGTGAAGACACAGGTGTTATATGTGCAGGTAAAGACAACAGGTATTATATGTGGAGGTGAAGACACAGGTGTTATATGTGGAGGTGAAGACACAGGTGTTATATGTGGAGGTGAAGACACAGGTGTTATATGTGCAGGAAAAGACAACAGGTGTTATACAGTATGTGCAGGTGAAGACACAGGTGTTATATGTGGAGGTAAAGACGCAGTGTGCAACGCTGAGCCTGACACTACCAATACCATGCCTGACACACTTCCAAGCCTGACACACCGCCAAGACTGATACTACCAAGCCAGACACACTACCAAGCTGACACACTGCCAAGACTGGCACATTGTTAAGCCTGACACACAGTTAAGATTGACACTACCAAGCCAGACACACTGCCAAGCTGACACACTGCCAAACCTGACACACCGCCAAGACCGACACTACCAAGCCAGACACACTGCCAAGCTGAGACACTGCCAAGCCTGACACACTGCCAAGACTAACACTGCCAATCCTGCCACACTAACAAAGGAGAAGGAATAGGGTGAATGACTAATGAAGTTAGAACTGAATGCTTTAAAAGAAGACCAAAACAGTTTGTTATTGTTTGGATGTTTACGTTATCGGGTTGTTGTTTTCTATGCACACAGGTTTTATTTGGATAACATAATAATTACTTTCGTATATTCTCCTTTATGTGTGTTGTTACTGAGTGTCTTAACAGATATGTAGTCAAGAGTCAATATACCTTCCTATTAATGCTATCCTGTGGGAGAGTTACTCGGTTATTTGAAATTGAGTTGGCAAATGCTCCTCGGGCGCCTACTTTTAGTCAATGCAACCAGAGTACGTCAATCATTTTGTGCTGTGGATGTTTAAATAACCCAGCGTCATGAGTTATTACTACATAGAAACAGCTTAAATATTATGTATGTTGTTTGTGTGAGTGTCAGATAGATTGGCCAGTATAGGATTATTGGGAGAAGAGGTCTGTGTGTGTTGTTTCTATCAGGGGGAGAGTTGTTCTTCTTCTTCCCGTTCCTCTCGCTTCAACTTTCCAGGTCACAATCTCTCTAAATCTCAGAAGTGGGTGGTGGTGGGGGGGGGGGGGGGTTGGGGGGGGTCTCTGCCGCTAGGTAAAGTTTAAGATCGCTTTTAAGATAATCTCTAACTTCTCCTCTCCTCACTATAACTTCTCTCCTCAATATAACGACGAATCTCTCTCCTCACTATAACTTCTCTCCTGATTATAAATTATTTTACAAGACCTTCTCTCTCTCACTACTGTCAAATTTTCTGCTTCTCTCTCTCTCTCTCTCTCTCTCTCTCTCTCTCTCTCTCTCTCTCTCTCTCTCTCTCTGCGTAGATGATTACACTACACATCCCGGTACCACACAGCTCACAATACACAACCCAGCACAACACAATGCACATCCCAGTACCACACAGCCTACAATACACATCCCGTTACGACACAGCTCACAATACACATCCCAGCACAACACAATGCACATCCCAGTACCACACAGCTCACAATACACATCCCAGTACCACACAGCTCACAATACACATCCCAGCACAACACAATGCACATCCCAGTACCACACAGCTCACAATACACATCCCAGTACCACACAGCTCACAATACACATCCCAGTACCACACAGCTAACAATACACATCCCAGTACCACACAGCTCACAATACACATCCCAGTACCACACAGCTCACAATACACATCCCAGTACCACACAGCTCACAATACACATCCCAGTACCACACAGCTCACAATACACATCCCAGTACCACACAGCTCACAATACACATCCCAGTACCACACAGCTCACAATACACATCCCAGTACCTCACAATACACATCCCAGTACCACACAGCTCACAATACACATCCCAGTACCACACAATACACATCCCAGTACCACACAGCTCACCATACACATCCCAGCACAACACATTGCACATCCCAGTACCACACAGCTCACAATACACAACCCAGCACCACACAATACACATCCCAGTACCACACAGCTCACAATACACATCCCAGCACAACACAATGCACATCCCAGTACCACACAGCTCACAATACACATGCCAGTACCACACAAAGCACATTCCAGCACCACACAATGCACATCCCAGTACCACACAGCTCATAATACACATCCCAGCACCACACAGCTCATAATACACATCCTAGCATCACACAGCTCACAATACCCTCCAGGCAACACTCACAGCTCATAATACCTTCCAGGCAACACTCACAGCTCATAATACCCTCTAGGCAACACTCACAGCTCACAATACCCTCCAGGTAACATTCACAGCTCATAATACCTTCCAGGCAACACTGACAGCTCACAATACCCTCCAGGTAACATTCACAGCTCATAATACCTTCCAGGCAACACTCACAGCTCACTCTACCCACCAGGTAACATTCACAGCTCATAATACCTTCCAGGCAACACTCACAGCTCACAATACCATCCAGGCAACACTCACAGCTCACAATACCCTCCAGGCAACACTCACAGCTCACAATACCCCTCGCAGCAACACTCACAACCCACACTACACCGTCCCAGCGTCACTCACAGCTCACTTTAACTCCCCGCGATGACAAACAGGGGCCATCGGACGTTGGTACTGGGTGGAGATTGACGCCATCCATCTCGGTCTAAATTAATGCCCGCCTCTGACACGCCCGTCCAGCTCTATCCCGACAGCAGGTTTTTTTTTTCCTTCTCCTGTATTCCAATTAATGTTGTCGGTCTTTCAGTGAGTCTCTTGTGTGTTTGGCTGTTAATGGGTATTTGTGGGTTTGTTCGCCCCTTCTCTTTCTCTCCTTACCTATTTATCTACTGTACACGACTACGTCTCTCTCTCTCTCTCTCTCTCTCTCTCTCTCTGACCTGAGAATATTGAAGTGTCACATCCTAGTTCAGAGTGATGCTTAAACCGACGAAATGGACAAAGAACAAAGCATTCTTCCCGTGACCATTATGATGTGTTTTCCTTGTGTGTCAAACAAAATAATGTAAAAGATCGCAGATGAAAATTTGCGTTTTCATTGTAAACAAAAAAGTATAAACATGGTATTTCTGTCCCAGGTGAAGTAAAATTTGAGTTGTTAACTGGAAAAAAATGTCCAGGAACTTGTAAACATGGATGGAAAAAAAGAGCAGTTGAAACATTTCCAGGAAGTCATATAAAATATTACCCCCCCCCACCACCTACCTACGTAATGCCAAGTAGGTTAAATTACCTCCCCCCCAAATTCAATGAGGGGTGTGGAGTGTAAGTGGGTTGGTGGGGTGAAGAAGAGTCAGTTGGTGAGACTCATTGAGTTTAGAGGGCAGTACATTCCCTCACAGATGGAGAAGCACAAGTTGATCAATGATTCCCAACATGGCTTCACAAGCGGGCGTTCATGTCTAACTAATCTATTAACATTCTTTTCAGCTATTTTCGAATCAGTGGATGACGGGCATGATTATAATGTGGTATATCTCGACTTTAGCAAAGCCTTCGACAGAGTCCCCCACGAAAGACAAATACGGAAATTGGAGGCTCTTGGCATTGGGGAGTGGCTACAAGACAGGAAACAGCGAGTAAGCATTAACGAGTAAGCATTAACGGCACTAAATTCGATTGGAGTAACGTCACTAGTGGAGTACCCCAAGGCTCAGTACTTGAACTATTATTATTTATTATATACATAAAGGACATGGATAAAGGCGTAGATAGCAACATAAGTAAATTTGCTGACGACACTAAAATAGGGCGTATACTTAAATCTGACGTGGGTCTCCGTAAAACTACAGGAAGATCTAAACAATTTTTTCGAATGGTCTGAAAAATGGCAGATGAAATTTAATGAGGACAAATGAAAAGTACTTAGTCTAGGAGATGTAAACAGAGAAACCAGATATCAGATGAACAACATTGTTATAGAGAAATCGAACTGTGAAAAAGATTTAGGAGTGAGGGGTGATATGATAGAGGTGTAACAATGGAAGTCAGGGCTGAACAAAGAGGACTTTACAAAGTTACTCAAACTATCCAACCAGGAGCGAACTCGTAACAATGGTTTTAAATTAGACAAATTTAGATTTAAGCACAAAATAGATAAACATTGGTTTAGAAATACAGTAGTGGACGAGAGGAACAAGTTACCAAATATCATCATTAACTCGAATACGCTGGATAGCTTCAAACATAGGTTGGATGGATATATGAGCAATAGGGGTTGGGTGTAAATGGGACTGCTCAGTATGGGACAATAGGCCCGCTGCAGTTTCCTCCATTCTTATGTTCTTATGACGGACCTCGTATTATGCTGTGGCAACTCTTTCATCATGTTGCGTCGCGGCATCATGGGGACACCACGTTGCCTGCTGTCACAGGAACTCACTCACTCAAGTGGTGTACAGTCAGGTGCGGTCTTCGGCCTCCTATCGTAGACGGATTAACACATTACTGCTTGTTGTTGGGTCTCATGGGCAGTTATCACTGGGTACCTGGGACCTCACTGTGTGAAGGTTGACTTGGGTACGACTTTCACCTGTTGCTGTTTAACGTTGTTTTCACTGACTGAGCACTGCTCATCACTGTTCACTGGTTCCACCCTTTTCCGAAATGAATTTATAATTTCTGGCGAGAATTTGCTGATATTCCGGTGTGGAGGAGGGGTTGAGGGGAGGGAGTTGGAGTACGTACCAACAGTTGACTTGGCGGCCCAAGCGGCGCTGGATAGGTCTTGACCAGTCGGTGGTCAAAGATGTAGTGTGTGTGTGTGTGTGTGTGTGTGTTGTATTCTGTCTGTTTCCTTCGGTCTGTCTGTGTGCGTGTAGGTAAGTATATCAAGAGCGATCTGTGGTGTAATGGTCAGCGTGCTCGCCTAGCAAGCGAGCGAAACCAGCAGGGGATCTACCCAGCAGTAATTGGGGACCTGAATATAAATCGATTTGCGGATAGTGTTCCGGGGTAATGGTTAGCCAATGCAGTTGGCGAGTTGTCCGGTCTTCTTGGACTATTCCTTGACACTGGGTCATGCCGTCCACCCTTGTTGCACGAGGGGCAACCATTATTATTATTCAGAACTAATACTACTGTATATCCAAAAGACACAATACAGATATGATTAAGAATAATTTAAACACCGAGCATAATCTAATTAATTCATATCACACATTAATACTGCCAACTTAAAACCCACATCAAAGCATACACTTAGAATAACAAATCGTCCAGAACATATCAAACACCTTGACACACACTTCACGTCATTTTAAATTACATCTGGATCTGTATTAGTTCGTGGTAAGCGGAAGGATTTTAGTGGGAAAATATGAAAGTATAGTTACGTCGTCCTCACACTTACTGTGAAGGAGGAGGCGAGGGAGGTGAAGGAGAGGAGAGAGGGGAGGGAGGCGAGTAGGAGAGAGAGGAGAGGAAAGCAAGAGATGGGAGGGATGGCAGCTATTGCAGGCCACATCCTTTTTGACTTTTACAAACTTCTCTTGTTGTACCTAGACTGACAGCTGACGTTAATGTGACATAAACCAGCCTAAAGGAGGAAGAATAGAATATAATGAATGCGAAAGAAGAGATGGATAAGGATGAAGGAAAGGGGAAATGCATAACAAAGAAGATATGGATATTGAAGGAGGAAAATAAGAGGAATAAAGAAGTAAAAAAAGGTGAAAGATATAGCTCACGGAAGGACCTGTGTTGGCACACCTCCACCAACTCAAGCGTTCCTTTGACAACTAAGCCAAGCCAATTAGCGGACACCAGTAATCATCATCATAGAGTGGAGAACAAAAACACACTTGAAGACAAAGACTAATAGTGTAAGAAGTCTCTCCAGTATCATTCAGAGTTAACTAAGCCTGTAATTGGTTCGTTTCGTAACTTATCTCGCCACATGCATAGATAATCTCACACAGTTTACAGATCAAGCTTCCTTTTACTGTTAGGGATGAGGCTGATAAACTTGACTGGCATTACTGTTTGACGTTTTCTGTAAGAATCTTTCCTTTGGACGTGCTGTTCGATTGCAGTCTAGCAAAACATTATTACCATTAAACGCCGTGCTCTATTTTTAATATTTTTTCTCTGGTGTTAAAAGTTGTGTTTAAGAAATATTAACGCCAGATAAGGAAACTTTTTAGTTTTACCTTGATAAAAACGTACTAAAAAATGGCATATATCATTATCATATTTTACTAGAGGATTTACTCTCCTTGAGAAAGTAACTTGGAAACAGAAAAGGTCATCACAAAATCCCTAGAAAGCATTCAGAGGAGGATGACAAAACTAATCCCGGGCATTAGGAACCTTGAGTACAGAGACAGATAAAGAGCATCTTAATTTGCACTCCCTCGAGAGGCGTAGAGTGAGGGGCGATATGATCGAGGTGTATAAATGGAAATCAGGGTTAAAACAAATGTGATACCACAAAGGAACTAAAATTAGACGATTTAGACGCGAGCCAAGTAAACACTGGTTTGGAAAGAGGATAGTGGATAAGTAGAACAAGTTAACGAACTTCATCATTAACTCGAACACGCTTGGTACCTTCAAATATAGGTTGGACGGATATTATTAGCGATAAGGTTTGGGTGTAAACGGGACTGCCTAGTATGGACCAATAGGCCTGCTGCAGTTTCTTCCATTCTTGTGTTCTTAAAATACTAAACTAAGAGATTGTTTTCGGGGTCACTCAGACACCCTTATATCATCTTTATTCCATAATCTTCTCATACATCCATCCCTTCCCTCCCGCGCGTGTTCTGCTGGTCTCTTCAGTGATTATGTGTTATTATGTTGTCGTGTCCAGAATCCCTAAGGACACCCCAGCAAAAGGGCCATATACTGTAGTAACTCTACCCCTTGTCAGGCCACAGTCAAGCCTATTACACTCTCCTTATCACTTCATTCAAGCAAAAACCGATTACAGTAGCAGGACTTCTAGTTCATTCTTATTATGATTTATAATCCATGTTCTATTTGTAATATATATATATATATATATATATATATATATATATATATATATATATATATATATATATATATATATATATATATATATATATATATATATATATATATATAAAGATCAGTGAAATAAGCCAATGGAAAAAACAAAACGTATATAAACCACGTGACCTTCGACATAAATAAGATGGAATTTCCAAAGGAATCTTAGTGATAATATTATAAAGATAATTCATCAAAAAAAGTCCCATTTAGGGGAAGGGAAGGAACTATAGATCTGTAGTTACTTAAGAATACCTACTATATACAGGTAGTGATCCATTAACTAGCAAGAAAAATTACACTTCAGAGCGATTTTATAAAAGTTGTTTTCTAAGATACATTTTTTTTTTAGCTTGGCCACTAACACGTAGCTGTTATTTTCAAGTTTCGATATTACTGAAACAGTCATGGTGTGTTAATGCCCCGTTATATATTGAGTGCACTATAATACAGCTACGACTTACGGTCTACCACCACCATAATTATGAATGACAGCCACCGCTATATGACTGACACCTACCACCACCGCTATGACTGACGGCCACCAGCACAACCCTGACGCCTCAAAACAGTCAAACATCACCAACCTCATTTACATAATATTTTATACTAATCTGGACTTACAAACACCACTCTCACTCCTATACACAACCTTAATGATCACTGAATCCTGATTTACTGTGTCACATCCCATGAGTGAGAACCATGTCAGCTTGATGTGTTACCCACGATTTGTAAACACCAATGAAAGAAAAGGGAATACAATGTTATACCTTGTTACTAGTACGGCAAGTATTACATAAAGCACGAATAATATGCATTTATAATTAATATATATTACACAAAACAGTTTTACTACACATTAATAATTCTGTGGATTTTCAGTCATTTATAATCACCTGTTTCCACTTAAAGCACAGGTGAGAGATAAACAGGTGTGGTGGCCAGGTGGCGCTTCTCCCTCTCTCTCTACACACACACACACTCAACATACTATGAGAGTTATTTGGTCATCGAACTAGCGATTCCTTGTACAAATAGCAAGCGTTGTCTCTACTCGGCCACCAAGTGGGTTCAGGTAGAGTGGGAGAAAAAGAAGAGTCTGTAGAGATGGTTACTAGTGGGGGAGAGGTGTGTGGGAGTGGGGAGAGGGACGAATGGGAGTGGGGTGCGTGGGGATGGGGAGAGATGGGTAAAGGGGTGAGAATAGTGGCGTGTAAAAGTGTTTATATACCACATACCCGTTGGCCTAAACTTACAAGACCACTGTCTATAACCAAGTTCCATGTCCCACTATAACAACACTTAGGGTGACCTGACAACATTGTAGAACCTTCAATAACATTACAAGATGAAGTGATAACATTGAGGGAGGTGTGATAACACCTCCGGCAGGTTGATAACATTGAGGGGGATCTTGTCAACATTACCAAGACGGTCTCTGGCCTAGCTGAGGCCATTCCCTCTACCCCATTACCTCCACCTTACACGTGAGACTCTCTGGTGCAAGGTCAACAGTGCTACATAGCTCTGGCACTAAGAGCGTCGTGCACTGCTTCCTTGACTAAGAACTCGACCTAAGCACCTACACCAGCACAGGTCACTCCTGCACCAGAGACTGTGATGCTTTTAGTTGACTGTGCTGACTGGTTTACACCGTCGACCTACACCCAGTTAATGGTTTTGTAGTGCTCTCTCTCTCTCTCTCTCTCTCTCTCTCTCTCTCTGACACATTAGCCTTTAACGTTGTTTAGCTACATAATGATGAAGGACCCTGCAGCCAACAAAATCAGCAAATACTGAGAGTGAATTTTCGTCCCCCGACGTTGAGGAATTTTCAGAAGTCTTCCCACAACTTCGTGCCATAATGGGTTTATTGAAAGAATATTGGTGAGACGGCGAAAAGTGCTGAAAGTTTGCGAAAAGATTTGGCACTGTTTTGTATGATGGTAGGTCAATGGCTGTTATGTAGGGCAGTGGAAGAGCGTACACACACACACACACACACACACGTACACACACAAGTGACACACACATACACACACACACACACACGCGCGCGCGCGAGCTGAAAACAATATACTTCTGAGCTTTAAGCGACATTAACATAATATGAACACCCGAAAATCGTCCATAATACCAGTTGAAAATCGCTGTAGGGCAGAGAGTGATATTCAAGGAGGAAGGAAGCACAATACCTTACCTCACCAGAAGGGTATGAGGAAATAGGAAAAGTTAGGAATGAGTTATGAGGGGGTTGGATAGATGTCTCTCATACCTCATTCCAATATAGGACCAGCCCATCACATGCTAACATCACTACGAAATATTGAAGTTTAGAATATTCAAACCTAAGAGACGAAAGACATTGACTGCTTCGAGTAGATTTCGTATCATTCATTCCTATTTGAGGGTTTCTTTCTCTCGGTCTGCCTAGTGCTTATTCAGTAGTCTCTCGTCTACATGCCCCCAGTCACCTGACCAGGACGGTGTCCGTTCCTGTGTAATTATTCCCCCACTGAGAACACTCCTACCTGTTGATCCTGGGTGGCAGGGTGAGTCTGTCAGTACTGGTGGCAGGGTGAGTCTGACAGTGCTGGCGGCAGGGTGAGTCTGACAGTGCTAGGGACAGGGTGAGTCTGACAGTGCTGGCGGCAGGGTGAGTTTGTCAGTGTTGGTGGCAGGGTGAGTTTGTCAGTGTTGGTGGCAGGGTGAGTCTGTCAGTGCTAGGGACAGGGTGAGTCTGACATTGTTGGTGGCAGGGTGAGTTTGTCAGTGTTGGTGGCAGGGTGAGTCTGTCAGTGCTGGTGGCAGGGTGAGTCTGACATTGTTGGTGGCAGGGTGAGTCTGACATTGTTGGTGGCAGGGTGAGTTTGTCAGTGTTGGTGGCAGGGTGAGTCTGTCAGTGCTAGGGACAGGGTGAGTCTGACATTGTTGGTGGCAAGATGAGTCTGACAGTGCTGGCGGCAGGGTGAGTTTGTCAGTGTTGGTGGCAGGGTGAGTCTGACAGTGTTTGTGGCAGGGTGAGTCTGACAGTGTTGGTGGCAGAGTGAGTCCGACAGTGTTGGTGGCAGAGTGAGTCTGACAGTGTTGGTGGCAGGGTTGAGTGTGTCAGTGTTGGTGGCAGGGTAAGTGTCAGTACTGGTGGCAGGGTGAGTCTGACAGTGTTGGTGGCAGTGTGAGTCTGACAGTGCTGGCGGCAGGGTGAGTTTGTCAGTGTTGGTGGCAGAGTGAGTCCGACAGTGTTGGTGGCAGAGTGAGTCTGACAGTGTTGGTGGCAGGGTTAATCTGACAGTGCTGGTGGCAGGGTTAATCTGACAGTGCTAGGGACAGGGTGAGTCTGACAGTGTTAGGGACAGGGTGAGTCTGACAGTGCTAGGGACAGGGTGAGTCTGACAGTGCTTGTGTCAGGGTGAGTCTGACAGTGTTGGTGGCAGGGTTGAGTGTGTCAGTGTTGGTGGCAGGGTAAGTGTCAGTACTGGTGGCAGGGTGAGTCTGACAGTGCTGGTGTCAGGGTGAGTGTGTCAGTGCTGGTGGCAGGGTAAGTGTCCCTACTGGTGGCAGGGTGAGTCTGACAGCGCGGTAATAACGAATATCTCCCGTGTAAACTTTCCCCGTTATAACAACTGATATTGTTGAGGTAAAACCTTAAATCAGACACAACAACAGTGCATCTGTCATGACACATCTGACTGTACGAGTGAGGGGACAAGCGAGGGGAGATTGGAGGAAGAGAAGAGGGAGAGGGGAGAGCAGGGGAAGAGAAGAGGGAGAGCAGGGGAAGAGAAGAGGGAGAGGGGAGAGCAGGGGAAGAGAAGAGGGAGAGGGCAGAGGAGGAGAAGAGGGGGTGGAGAGGGGGAGAGAGTTGATGAAAAGAGGATGAAGTGAGGGAGAGGAAATAGGATGGAGGAAGAGAGGAAGAAGAAGATGGAAGAATAGAAGAAAAAATAAAGAATGAAGAGCGTCAAGAAGAGTCAACCCACCTTCAGGACAACAACGACATATGAGCAACACTATAAGAAATAATACACGTTGGGCACCAGGTATGAGTAGTGAAGATGTCTCAGAATAGTGATGTTGTATTGACTCACTGGCCACGAGACGCCGACATATATAGCATGATGCGATATGTCATAATTTCTCTTGACATATTCACCTCACTTGCCAAGATGTGCATCAAGTAATAAAGTGGCAAATTTACTTACATTTATAGCGCTACATTGTTAAAGAGACGTCTTTGTATCAGCTGGGAACGATATACAATGTAGTCTAACGTTTGTTTACATGTGAAATCATTGTCAACATGTCAGCTGATACCATGAGCAGCTGTCAGTAAGGACAGTGTGGGGGGGGGGGGGGGGTGTTTCTAAAGGTCACCTGAACAACCCTCAAAGTCCCTGTTGAGTGTTGTGTTCAAGGAAAAGCGCAGTAGCATTCCAGCGCCTAGATGGGAAGCATGTGGAGCACCATGTAATAGTGCACAACCAAGCAACTCTTGTGTATAGCACCACTAAATGAGTGTTGTTTCTCTTTAGTCACTCTCTCACAGTTTGCTACCTTCAGACTAACCTGCAAGAGTATAATGCACAACCACACGATAATATTACTCAATGAAGAGTGACACCAGTGACTCCAAGGAAGTAAAATAATTTTGTACTTGTTAAGTTTAGCCTCACACATTAATCACTATATGAACCACTATAGTCTCTGCCCAACACTAAGACTGTAGTTCGTAATTTTCAAACTTCAATGAGATTGCTTAAGCCTTCATTGAAATATAATAACAATCAACTTTACTTCATATCACAATTCTTACACACAGGTAGCAAGAACTAGAACTATTTCATGCATGACAAAAAGCTACATTACCTAACACCACATAACGAAATATTCCATGAAAACTTATCTGATCTGGTCCAAGCTACTGTATGAGCAGCCTTTTCTATCAACAAGTAACCTGGCCTAGATGAAGTTTATGTGAGGTTATTTTCAACAAAAATATATCTTAGCTCTAAGACGAACATTGTACCTATGGCATGGTACAATAAATGCTGGCTAACATCTCAACATAGCCCAAAGCTGCCAGCTCTATGTTTGCCATTCCGTGGTCATCCTAGGGTAGGTGGTGCACGGTGTTGCTGTCAGGTGTTCGCTCGTTCTTAGCGTTGTCGAACGTTTAGATGCGTTTTCGTATCATGGACACATGACCTGGAAAACAGTTAATATTAGATATTGTTCAATATTATTTATCTTAACTAACACCTGTAAACGTGTGGGTGGAGTTACTTACATGTGAGATAACGCCTTAACCTTCACAGACAGTGTGGATATCAGCTTCTTTAGGTTCACCCTGTGGGCACCCTCCTGCCCCAAGTCCCCGACATGAGACTCTGGTTCTCAACTGTACTGCTCTCGCTCTCCCTCAGCTGCTTACTCCCATATTCTAATTTATTTATTTCTCTTTTGTTCGTGTTTCTATCTCATAATTAATTATATAATTATGTTATTTAAAATGTTAATACTTTAATTCAACAAAAACCAACAGCCACACGATTATTAGCTTGGTGGGCTTCATAGAAAGATGCCCTGACGTCACATAATAAGTTGTGTATGAGTTCTTTGTCACACAACAACATACCACAAACAAAGAGTTAGAGAAACTTTAACTCAGCCACCAAGGCCACCGTCCTCAACACTGGTTGTACAGCTGTGTGTTGACTACTCACACATTCTATGTAAAGGTTGGTTATAAATTTCTTTAACTTATAACATGAAAGACTATTAAGTACACACACACACACACACACACACACCGCTGTACCATCATCATCTACTTGTGCTCATCTGACTGACATGTTCACACACGACTCTGGCCGCCTGAACCTTGTTGAACTGCTTGACATTTGTTGACTTCCGCCTGTGTGAGAACCTCGCGACTTGTACCAATATTACACGACCTTGCCTTACTACTACTAATACTTACAACACAACACTAGAATGGCGCCTTATTACAGCTACTACTTAGAACTCAACACAAGGAGGGCAACCTAACCCCCCAGCGACACTATTACAAAGACCCTCATATAGTATCAGTATCTGGCCAGCCTGCGGGTAAAATTAACACATCAGACATAAACCTCAGGATATCTAAGACATATATTCCAGGCTGAATCTTAGTGTTTATGTCCTCGTTCTGTGAATCTCTTCACTCCTCCCTCAGCTCTCCCCTGTCACCACCACACCTACACCTACTGTACTCTCACACTTTATACTGTACCGTTCATGTGGTGTTCATCTTACCAAATGAACATTACGTGGAATATGTTCACGTCCCTCCCTGTCGGCCAAGTTCACACGGCAGGTACAGTTACCACCTGGCTGCACCACCTGTGTGTGATAGGTCGTTGTGGGCAGGAGCAGCAGTAGGGGGCGGCCTTCCACCACACCAACAATGTTTGACTTTCGTTAACGCAAGAAGTAAATATTGGACCAGGAGGCAATGGGAACTAAAAACTCGAATCCGATATTCGAGAAACACAGCAATACAAATATTGTAAGAGAACCACAAACAGTAACCGAGGGAGAAACACTTTTGTAACAAGAGAGAGAATAAACAACACTCGAGGGCTCCTCCTGAAGAGTGTGTAACTCAAACGCGTACGACTTGAAGTCAAACACGAGTTTTACACTAAACACCTTGAGTCACACAGAGAGAGGAGTGAGGATACACAGTGAGCCAGAGTGAACACCGTTTCTTACCTCAAATTCAACAGACTGTCTTTTTATATACGAAGTGCTAATGCCTTTCTGTAAAAAAAGAAAATGAAATACACACATCTTTATTGCCCAAATTCTAGACATAGCGACGGAAGATCCTCAACTTTGCTCCACCACAAAAAAATAATATTGTAGAGTTGGCATATAGAATTACCCCCTTCCCTCTGTCTGTCCATATGTTTGTCTAGCCTTACATCTGGGACCTAATAGTGTGTTAATGGTTGAGGAGGAATTTCTGCTGAAATAGAATTCTGAATTTATATAACACCATAATAAACAGGATGTAAGAAAAGTCCAGAATCATAGGGTTATTTTATTAAATGTTCAAATTGTAGTCCGTGGAATGTCAAGCAGTTATAAACACGCTGTTTTATACTTTCAGTGACAGCACGTAATGTATCCAGACTGATTTTGTCACATTCCACTTGGATACGGATTTTCAGTGCCTCAATTGATTCGAAGGAAGTGGTCTGGTATGGCATCCTTGATATGGAATTGCTCGGACGACACTTTTTTATGCTAATGTGTCTTGGGAAACAAATGGTTTCAGCAGGATAGGGGCTCCTACACACTTCGCTTTGGTAACACGTAGGTAGCTAGATTCCAAAGTACCAGGAAAATGGATCGGTCGACGTGAACCAGTGGAATGGCCCTCCCAGATCACCAGCTAGACTCCTTTAGACTTTTTCTTATGGGGCCATTTGAAATCGTGTACACCGACCGTCCGCGAGCAATTGAGGCACTGGAAATCCATATCCAAGTGGAATGTAACAAAATCACTCTGGATACATTGCGTGCTGTCACTGAAAGTATAAAACAGCGTTTATAACTGCTTGACACTCCACCGACTACAATTTGAACATTTAATAAAATAACCCAATGATTCCTGACTTTGATTACACCCTGAATATATACTGAAGTACAATGGGATAACAGACCATCTTCACATCAACCAAGTAAGTACACATGCCCTCCTCTTTCTCTTCCATTTTCCCATTCTTCCACTGCATCAACCCTTTCACCTTTCTACCCTCCTTCTCTTCTATATCCCCTTGCTTCCCTTCCATCTACACATTCGTTTTCTTGTTTTTCTTCTGCACCTGTTTTCTTGCTCTTCATTATCCACTTCTGCCTCCTCCACCTCTCCCCGCGTCTTCACCTCGTCACCTGCCTCCTCCTCGCCTCGCTCAGGTGGTGATACACTCATGACCCATTTGACGGTACAAGCAGCCCATTCTCGGTCCAGGAATTTTAGAGTCAGAGGGAATCAATGTCCGTGTATGTATTTGGTGTGTGTGTGTGTGTGTGTGTGTGTGTACACGTGAGCCTAGCAGCGGGTGGCAAGAAATCAATTATTACGTGTCAGTCTCACGTAGGCCCGGAAATTATACACACTTGACTCCCTGACGCCCCTAAACATAGACAGACATACACACACTCACACACACACACACACACACATATATATATATATATATATATATATATATATTATATATATATATATATATATATATATCTCTATATATATATATATATATATATATATAAAACCCTAAAAACGCGCACGCGCACACACACACACACACACACACACCCAAGCCACTCCTTCAAGTTACTCATCCAGCATCATGTTTACAAATGTGCTTCATCAACAGAGCTTCAGGTTCACACAACAAAGGTTCAGATTCACACAATAAAAGTTCAGATTCACACAACAAAGGTTCATGTCCACATAACAAAGGTTCAGGTTCACGCGACAAAGGTTATAGAATCACACAACAAAGGTTCAGGTTTACACAACAAAGGTTCAGGTTTACACTGTTTCTCTCTCCATCACCGTAAAAATAATTATCCCAATCGGTAAGTTACAAACTTGCATGTAAAAATGTATTGAAAACTCTTAACAAAAAATATGGAGTTTATAATTGCTTTTGTTTGGGAATTATACGTAAAATTAAACAAAAAACATGAACAGGTAACTTGAGGGTAGGTCAGGATTTTTTATTTTTATTTTCTGGTGAATATTAAAAACTTTGTCACTTCTTTATCCTGAAGATAATAATCACACACTTAAGAGTGATAATGGCCACACTTCAAAGATATATCATACTTTAAAGGTTTATTACACTTCAGAAATACGTCACACTTCAGAAATACGTCACACTTCAGATATAAACGCTACACTTCAAATACGTAGTAGGTAGTAGGCAGCTACCAAACAGGGAGGTACTACCGCCTGGGAAGATATTGGAAGCATAATGTGTTGTCTAATGGTAGACCCTGCTGCCATATGGCATCACGAAAATTGTGACCAAGTCCCAGGTTGCTGAGCTGACTTTCTGCTTCACTTACACACAATTGCAGGGTCTCAATTGTTTCTCTTGCTTTGACAACACAACATACATATATTGTTTCTCACTATTGATTTTTTCATTTTTGCATTTCTTTATGGTTCTTTATTATTATTATTATTATTATTATTATTATTGTTATCATTACTATTTTATTTTTAATTTTGTATTTTTATTGTAAATTTTATTTAATATTAATTATTATTATTATTATTATTATTATTATTATTATCATTATTATTATTACATTTTCATCCCCCCTCCCCCCCACCAGGCCCTGATGTGGGTCAGTGACCTATGCCAGGGTGGGCTAATCCCCATAAAAAAATATACTCGTTACACTTCAGATATACAAGTTACACTTCAAATTTACACGTCATATTTCAAATAATAATATACGTCACATTTTAGATACACACGTTACACTTATAATCACTCGTCACACCAGATACATTACAATTCAAGTACATTCGTCACGCTACCTCTACATACAATCTTCAGTATGACTATTACGTAAATATAATAATGGTTGTCCCTCGTGTAACGAGGATGGCCGGCCCAAGGGCCACCTAGGCGTGAATTTGTTTAAGGTGTAGAAGCTGCGCCAACACAACAACACACCCTAAGATAACGAGCTGCATGACCCAGTGTCAAGGAATAGTCCAAGACCGGAAAACTCGCCAACTGCACTGGCTAACCATTACCTCGGAATACGGTCCGCAAATTGATTAACATCCAGGTTCCCAATTGCTGCTGGGTAGACTGAGGCAAATGGCGCAACGAAACTTGCCCATAGTTTCACCCTACCCGGGAATCGAACCCGGGTCCCCTCGCTTGCGAGGCGAACATGCTGACCATTACACCACAGTAACACTGTATTGAAGCACTGTTTATGTTTGTTACAATCATGAATTACAAACATTTCTAGCAGGAATTTAATAAACAGCCTAAATCTAATCCTTTCGTCACTGCTTTCTGTAATCTGTCTTCAGTAACGCTGTAAGAAGATATCGTTTCGTGTCGACCCAGCAGATGTCTGAGGCAGTAAAAATGATACAACAACGATTAAAGGTTTGTTGTCATAGTAAACAGTCGCAGGATTCCTCAAGTGTAACAACTTGTCAGTACCAGAGAGATTAATGACAGCTGGCTTTGTCTACTGTAAATTTTATTGTTTTAAATTCATGGGTTTGGCAGACGACCCCTTTCCCCTCTCCCAACGATTAGTCTTTCTTTCTTTTTTCTCTTTCTTTTTCACCTTTAGCATTCTCTTTTTTTTTGTTTAGAATCGAAAGAAAACACTCATTTACAAATACTCTCTCTCTCTCTCTCTCTCTCTCTCTCTCTCTCTCTCTCTCTCTCTCTCTCTCTCCCAGAAGGATGTGTGTTAAGACTTTTTCTCTTTCCTTTTCTACACAGACTGACAGAAGGTTCAAACAGACAGCTTCCTCTCTTATGCCTGAATATGTGAAGATTACGTAAAGAAATAATTAGTAATCCGCTGGGTGTGTGTTGACATTGGTTGGTGAACTGTTGAAAGTCATTGTTGGATGTACATACGCATGCCTAACCTAACCTAACCAAATTCCACAGTCTATAAACGCAATTTTGGTTTCTTCTTGTGCGGGAAATAATCTGAATAATCCCTATAACATGGACTTATAACCCCTGGCTCTCCTGTGTTATATGAACAGTTTTTAAGAATTCCAACAGTGAAAAATTCCTGTTCATCTTCCTTGCGATAATGTGAGATTTGAGAGGAAAATATTCTTCATCATATCCACACAGAAAAATATCAGGAAAATTTCTCGATTAGTTTTTGTCATATTTTTTCCCTTCTTTCACTTCCTATTCTTTTCTTATTATTATTATTATTCTTTTTCTTCTCCTTCCTCCTCCTCCTCCTTATCCTTGTTAATTTCCTCCTTCTCTTCTTCTCCCTCTTCTTCCTATTACCACCGATAATGTACTTTTTTTTAAGAGAATATACAAAAAAAAAAATAAAAAAAAATATACAATTAATATTTAAAAACAGACCAAAGTTCTCAGACATTTCATAAACAAAAACAATAAATAAAGTCTTCGTCATTCCACCTGTTTACATCTTGTCGAAAAAGTTGCCGAAATGTGAGAGTGAAAAGGTTGAACACAGGTAGGTCTTTTCCCACCTTCAATGAGGAAGCCAAGTAAATGTCCACCTCTGATACCGGAAGATGCTTCTCCTTTAACCTGGTTCATTTCCACTATTGGTTGGGGTTTTTGACATTGAGAGAGACAGACTGACGAGAGAGAGAAGAGAGAGAGAGAGAGAGAGAGAGAGAGAGAGAGAGAGCAAAGTTGTGTGTATGAAGACAGATGGTATACTGTTAAGAATGGACATACATTATAGTCCTCTTCTCTAACACTTTCTCCTTCCTCTCCCACCCTCCGACATCTCTCTTCCTCCTTCGTCCTCCACCCTCCCTGACCCCTCCTCCTTCTCCCTCACGCTCTCTCCTCCTCCTCCTACTTCCTTCTCCACCCTTCCTCACCTCTCCTCCTTCCTTCTCCACCCTACCTCACCTCTCCTCCTCGTTTCTCTCCCACCCTCCTTCCTCTCTATCCTCCCTCACCTCTCCCCCTCCTTGCTCTCTCACCCTCCTTCCCCTCTGCTCCTCCTCGCTTTCCTACCATCCCTCATTCACCAACCCCTTAATTATTTTTAATGGAGAATATACACGAGACCTGTGAGTAATAGTGTATCATTAGGAGAGAGTCTCTCTCGCTCTCTCTCTCTCTCTCATCCGTAAATAAGACTTAGAAAAAGTTAATCATTAATTTTCATTTAACACCTACATAAAAACATAAGTTAATGAGCAGCACGAGTATGAGATTAACACGTGAATTGCCATACATAAAACACGACTTGGAAAAAATATTAAATCAGGTTTCATCGAGATTACAATATTACCAAAAAAAGTAGTGTGTGTGTGTGTGTGTGTAATTACACCAACCTACTGTGCAAACAGAGATCTGTTTGTTTTTAAATAAACAGAAACGGTGTCTACTGTTTGTCTAAACATCTACACTCTGAACCAAATATATTGATAGACTACTTGTAACTCTTAGAGAAATTAAAAAGAGGTCACACGATAATCAAATGAACAGTGGTGAAGTTAGTAAGGATAGCGAATGTAATACCGATTTTCAAGAAGGGGGATAGATCACTATCCTATAACTACCGCCCATTCAGTCTAACATCAATAGTAGGCAAATTACTGGAAGCACTCATTTCAAACTCTATTCGAAATCACCTGGAGAAGCACCGATTGATCAATGATTCCCAGCATGGCTTCACAAGCGGACGAGGGGCACAATTATGATGTGGTATATCTCGACTTTAGCAAAGCCTTCGACAGAGTCCCCCACGAAAGACTAATTAGAAAGGTAGAAGCTCATGGCATCAAAGGTAACATCCCTAAATTGATTAGGGCGTGGTAACAGGACAGGAAACAGCGAGTGAGCATTAACGGCACTAAGTCCCATTGGAGCAACGTCACAAGTGGAGTTCCCCAAGGCTCAGTACTTGGACCATTATTATTTATCATATACATAAACGACAGAGATATCAGCATAGACAGCAACATAAGTAAATTTGCTGATGACACTAAAATAGGACGTGTTATTAAATCTGACGAGGACTCAGCAAAACTACAGGAAGATCTAAACAAATTTTTCGAATGGTCTGAAAAATGGCAGATGAAATTCAACGTGGACAAATGTCAAGTACTCAGTATAGGAGATGTAAACAGGGAAACCAGATACCAGATGAACAACGATGCCATAGAGAAATCCGACTACGAGAGAGATTTAGGAGTAATGATAAGTAGGAACCTTAAGCCAAGTAAACAATGTGTTTTTGCTCGTAACAAGGCTAATAAAGTACTTGGGTTCATACAAAGGAGTGTTAGTTACAAGACTAGCGAGGTCATCCTAAAACTGTATCTTGCTCTTGTGAGACCACACCTGGATTACGCAGTTCAGTTCTGGTCACCGTATTACAGAATGGATATAGAATCCTTGGAAAGAATTCAGAGGAGAATGACAAGACTAATCCCGGGCATTAGGAACCTTGAGTATAGAGACAGGTTAAAGCATCTTAATTTGCACTCCCTCGAGAGACGTAGAGCGAGGGGCGACCTGATACAGGTGTATAAGTGGAAGGCAGGGCTAAACAAAGGGGACATTACAAAGGTACTCAAACTATCCAACCAGGAGCGAACTCGTAACAATGGTTTTAAATTAGACAAATTTAGATTTAGGCGGGAAATAGGTAAACACTGGTTTGGAAATAGAGTAGTGGATGAATGGAACAAGTTACCAAATATCATCATTAACTCGAATACGCTGAATAGCTTCAAACATAGGTTGGATGCTTATATGAGCAATAGGGGTTGGGTGTAAACGGGACTGCCCAGTATGGGCCAATAGGCCCGCTGCAGTTTCCTCCATTCTTGTGTGACCAGCCTTCACTCTAGTTAAAATTGTGATTGTGGTGAAGATAATATACTGTTTTACAAGTCTCCACCACAGTTACATTAAAGAATTAACTGATGGATTACTAACAATCCATAACAGTTACACACCGCCCCCAAAAAAGGCACAGACAGAAATATAAGATACAACACCTGAATTAGTCAAAACATACAGAGTAACACCCTAGAGTTTACCCGGTAGCAACACTAGTACAGTAAACAGTGATAAGGGCGGCTGAGCTGTGACGGGTTTGTTTTATCGATAAATACATCAGGATTTAATATTACATAACACATTCATCAGGATCATGTGGCAGATTAGTCAAAAATAACATAATATCTCGGATACTACCTGTAGTTGTTATTGCATACAGGTGCTGTGTTTGGATACAATGATGATGTTTGTTGGTCATTGTGGATATTTAAATTAATTTACAATGATTTACGTAGATTTACACTTATTTACATTAATTTGCAATGATTTACACATATTTACACTATTTTTGCACATATTTGCACTAATTTATACCAATTTAATCTAATTTACATTAATTTAGACTTACTGATCTACACTAATTTACACTTACACTTATTTACACTATTTTTACTGATTTACATCGATCGAGATAACACGGTGTTAACATGATAGCGTTATTACCATAGGATTATAGTGTTATGTTATGACTACTGCTGAACATTTTAGAAGAACATGATGTTATACGATATGTTATGACATACTAAACACTTAACAGGTGTATCATAAATACCTCTGTCTCACCTGGAGGCCAACAGAAGACCTTTTGTGTCACACCTGGAGGCCAAGGGTAGATCTTTTGTGTCTCACCTGGAGGCCAAGAGTAGATCTTTTGTGTCTCACCTGGAGGCCAAGAGTAGATCTTTTGTGTCTCACCTGGAGGCCAAGAGTTGATCTTTTGTGTCTCACCTGGATGCCAAGAGTTGATCTTTTGTGTCTCACCTGGAGGCCAATAGAAGATCTTTTGTGTCTCACCTGGAGGCCAACAGAAGATCTTTTGTGTCTAACCTGGAGGCCAAGAGTTGATCTTTTGTGTCTCACCTGGAGGCCAAGAGTTGATCTTTTGTGTCTCACCTGGAGGCCAATAGAAGATCTTTTGTGTCTCACCTGGAGGCCAACAAAAGATCTTTTGTGTCTAACCTGGAGGCCAAGAGTTGATCTTTTGTGTCTCACCTGGAGGCCAACAGAAGATCCTTTGTGTCTAACCTGGAGGCCAAGAATTGATCTTTTGTGTCTCACCTGGAAACCAAGAGTAGATCTTTTGTGTCTCACCTGGAGGCCAAGAGTAGATCTTTTGTGTCTCACCTGGAGGCCAACAGAAGATCCTTTGTGTCTAACCTGGAGGCCAAGAATTGATCTTTTGTGTCTCACCTGGAGGCCAAGAGTAGATCTTTTGTGTCTCACCTGGAGGCCAAGAAAATCTCCGTTATGTCTCACCTGGAAGAAAAGAGAAGAGCCTCCGCTGTTATCTTGAGCATAAAATTGACTTATTCAATCATGGGTTTTCGAGGAAACTTTATCCGGATTGGAGGAGCATCAAAGGCTGCATAGGAGAAGAAGGAGAGAGAGAGAGATAAAAGGAGAAAAAAGAAGAGGATGAGAGGGAAGGTAAAGGGGAGATAAATAGAGGGGGTAAAAAAAAGTAGAGAAAGAGAGAGAGATGGAATTGGAAGGGGAAAGAGGAGAGGACGAAAATGAAGAGATAGTAAGGGAAGGAGAGGAAACAAAGAGTTGAAAGGAAGACGGTTACAACAACGATAAAGAGAGAGAGAGAGAGAGAGAGAGAGAGAGAGAGAGAGAGAGAGAGAGAGAGAGAGTGTAAAGCGTCCTGGACTCAACGTAGGAAACAAAACAAACACAAATAATTCCAAAGAGAAACGATATAAGACATGACGAATTAATGAGAAAAAAAGGATACAGAGAGAAAATATTATTAAGAAAGTGAAGAATAAAATTAAAATAAATAAAACCAGCGAAAAATAAGAATAAGTGAAGCTAATATTTAATAAGACAGAACGTGATGGATCGTCTCATATAACCTTCATGATGCTCAGAGTAACGCAAGTCAAATTTATCCCATATGTGGAAGTATGAAAACAGCAGCTAACTCTTTTACTTAGGATATGTTATAAAAGATGGTGAACAAAATGACGTTGAAGTTGCATTGAGATTCTACCGTAATTAGATTGAGAATTAGGTCTCTTGGTGGAAGGTACTATGATAAGAACATAAGAAAATAAGGCGTCTGCAATAGGCCGGTTGGCCTGTGCATGGCAGCTCCTGTTGAAAGTCACTACCACTCTCTATCATCCATGAATCTATCTAGCCTCCTTTTGAAACTTTCCAGAGTTCCCGCACTTACTACAAAGTTGCTAAGCTTGTTCCACTCGTCCACCACCCTATTTGTGAACAAGTTCCTTCCTATCTCCCTCCTAAACCTAAACTTATCCAACTTAAATCCGTTGCTACGAGTCCTATCCTGCTCGGAAATTATAAGAACTTTATCTATATCCCCTTTATTGATTCCTTTCACCCACTTAAATACTTCTATCATATCTCCCCGCACTCTTCTTCTTTCTAGGGAATGCAAGTTAAGTTTCTTTAACCTATCCTGATATGGAAAGTTTCTAAGTCCCGGAATCATTTTTGTCATTCTTCGCTGCACCGACTCTAGTGAATTTATATCCATTCTATAATAGGGGCACCAGAACTGAACCGCCTAATCGAGGTGCGGCCTGACTAGCGCAAGATATAGTTGCAATAAGACCTCTGCACTCTTGTTACTTACACTTCTAGATATAAAACCCAATACTCTGTTTGCCTTATTTCGAACATTAACGCACTGTTTTCTAGGCCGTAGGTCCGGGCTTACAAGTACCCCTAGGTCTCTTTCACAAGTCGACTTCTCTAGGTTGATGTTGTTAAGGCTGTATACATTATAAGTACACTTAACACAGGTAGATGGTGTTAGGGTGTGTGCTGTGCCCATTTTCCACGTGATAACCAGAACACAACGGACCAACACATGATTGCCATAAAGTTGATGCAAAGCAATTGATGGATTTCCGGGATATTGTCAGGAAAAGTTCCCTAAAACAAAACATAAAAGACACCAAAAAAGCGTGGCAAATTAGTTTGTCAAACAGCTAAAAGTGGACTGCTTCATCCTAAAACATGGTGTCACATTCACAGGAATTTTTACTTTAAAACAAATCGATGGAGGCGTTGTTGTAGTGTAGGAGTGAATTGGTAGACCAAAGAGGAGATTTAAGATATAAATAACAGGAAGAAAACGTCAGGTGAGGTGTCCTCCCACAAGACATCAGGTGAGGTGTCCTCACACAAGACATCAGGTGAGGTGTCCTCCCACAAGACATCAGGTGAGGTGTCCTCCCACAAGACATCAGGTGAGGTGTCCTCACACAAGACGTCAGGTGAGGTGTCCTCCCACGAGACATCAGGTGAGGTGTCCTCCCACAAGACATCAGGTGAGGTGTCCTCCCACAAGACATCAGGTGAGGTGTCCTCACACAAGACATCAGGTGAGGTATCCTCACACAAGACATCAGGTGAGGCCGCTCAACAAGTCATTATCTCAGGGTCATCAGCTGTTCCAGCATTACGACTTGTTGGGTTTTAAGTCCTCGAGATGTTTTTCAGTTTGACAACGTGGCAGAAAACTTTCATTAGTGACGGACTTAACTGAAGCTTTAGACCAGCTTGGCTGAGTCGAGGCCATAATGGGCACGACACTCCATCTTCTCCAGTACTGGCAATTAGTGAGTTTGGCTGTGAGGAGAAGGACTCTTAATCACATCCTGCAGAGTCTATTAATGTTATAAACAAGGAGTCAATATTTTTGGTTCTCCGTCATCATTATAACTTTCCTGAAGGTAACGGGGGTGAGAGGGGAGGTGTGGGAGGCAGGTGTTGGCCGTCGTCCAGGACAATAAGACCCTCCTTCCCTCCCTCTTTCCTTCCATCCATGCCTGGTCTCCTCCCCCCCCCCCCCCCCTCCATGACTGCCTCCATGCATCCTTCCTTGTCTACCTCCATTCTTCCCCCTGCTCTACTGTAGTGTTGCTTCAGCTGTTACTGTTGTTGTGTTTCTTGTGTTGTGTTGTGGATGTTGTTTTCATAGTGTGCGCTGCGAAGTGTAAAAGATTCTCTCCACGCTGCCTTTATTCGTCATATTAACCACACATGTTATATATTTTCCCATTAAATTTTTTTTTTCTCTGTCTCTTTCTCCCTTTGTCACTCTACTCCTTCCCCGTCCCTCTCCCCCTCCCCAAGTTGTCCATCCTTACACACATTATCCGTCGCCTCTCGCCCACACATATCCTGTCTCAGGTCACTGACTCTCTCCTCTCTGCCTCTCACAAGAGCCACTGTCACTCAGACGAGGAAGGTAACTCCCTCCTCTCTGCCTCTCACAAGTGCCACTGTCACTCACACGAGGATGGTAACTCCCTCCTCTCTGTCTCTCACAAGTGCCACTGTCACTCAGACGAGGAAGGTAACTAACGAAGCACAACATGAGCCTCAGGTCGTCTAATGATGTGCTCCAGCGGTCCTCCAGTTCCGCCTCACACTACATCTCTTCCTCTCTTGCACCAACTTTCTTTCTGAGGATCTGACTCTTGTTAGTAATGGTTCATATTTCCCAGTGTTTATGTGTAACACGGCTTAGTGAGCAGGAGTGGCTGTTTAAGTTTCTTTCAATCTTAGCATTAACATTCTTGTGCCAGGACCCGCTATACGCCGTACTGTGCCCAGCACCTTACCACACGTAAGACAAGAAAATAACGTAACGTAGTAATAATAATAAAGCCTAAATAATTAAATAACTACAACACTGATTAATTATTAAAGGTATATTTATTATTACCTTCGGATAACAATGTAAAGAAAATTACCTTAATCACTCTACCTACTGTGACGAGACATTATAAACACTACGTTTCCCCAATTGTGCTCCAATAATTGGAAAAAAATTACTTTTGCGTTAACTTATGCAATATATATGACAATATTACCCTTATCTTCAGACTGCATTAAAAGCTGTGGTCTTGACAGTGGTTTAAAGGCTGCCAAGGCTAACATGTACTCGATGTATGAACAGAGTAGCTCTTTGTGTTCCGAAGAAGCAAGTACTCAAACCGACCGACCAATTCAAGCGAACTGGATGGTGCTATAATTACAACAGACGAGGACTGTACACAGACTGCAGCCAAGTTAAGTGAGAATAGATAGACCAGAATATCAATCCCTCCCTCCCTCTCTTATATCCTTAAAGGCGTAACTTTCCTCTACCAAATTTAATAAAGATGGGGGTGGTGAGATGAGGTGCCGTCTACAATATTTATAACACTTCATAAACATTCTCTAACTTGTCTTAGCTTTCATTAACACAAGCTTGAATCTTTATCAAAATAAACCTCCTAAAAATATATAGAAATATAAATATAAACTCTTAAACTCTCACCTGTCTCGTGATAAAATATGCAAAATAGGGGACTGTACATACAGTATGTGTGTGGATGTCATAAAGCAATAAGCTCTCATAGCTAATGAGAGTGTGTCATGGTGAGAGTGTGACGTGGTGAGAGTGTGTCGTGATGAGAGTGTGTCGTGGTGAGAGTGTGTCGTGGTGAGAGTGTGTCGTGGTGAGAGTGTGTCGTGATGAGTGTGCCATGCAGCAACCAATAAGGATGTGTTCTTGTTTATATCCCAAGAGTTGTCTGAGGACTAGACAAAAACCTCAACTGTGGGAAAATTACCTTTATAAAACACACTTGGTGGGTTTAATAACGTGTACAGATATGATGTCTTTGTTTTCAGCGTTTCAGGTGTTGAGGTTATTCTCACCGCTGTTCTGGACGACTTTTTCTCCAATAACGAGAAGTTTATAGACTAAGAAGTTTGTCATTGCTCTATTTATAGGATTAATAAAATGCAAATTCTTTCAGTAGTAATTTTCTAAAGTTCATATAGGAAAATATTAATGCTAAACGTAATATTTAAGCGAGTCATATACAGGGGCTATTAGGTAGCGACACGTGTACGAATTAAGTGCTCACTTATTATATTTTCGAAGGCGGGATTTAAATAACATTAATATCGTGGAATGAGTTGCTTTTGTTATACATATAATGAAGGCCTTATAAGAGAGAGAGAGAGAGATATTAGATGAAACATGTTCTCTGGTCACTGGTGCAGGTCTTCCTCCCTGCCAGCTCTGACCCTCCCCCTAGCTGGCCAGCCACTGTAGTATTGCCCATCTTTCTCTCCCTCACACGTCTCACTCACTCTCCCTCACACACCTCTCTCACCCTCACACACCTCCCTCACTCTCACTACTCACCCTCACACATCTCCCTCACCCTCACTACTCTCCCTCACACACCTCCCTCACCCTCACTAGTCTTCCTCACACACCTCCCTCACCCTCACTACTCTCCCTCACACACCTCCCTCACCCTCACTAGTCTTCCTCACACACCTCCCTCACCCTCACTACTCTCCCTCACCCTCACTACTCTCCCTCACACACCTCCCTCACTCTCACTACTCACCCTCACACATCTCCCTCACGCTCACTACTCTCCCTCACACACCTCCCTCACCCTCACTACTCTCCACCTCACCCACACTACTCTCCCTCACACACCTCCCTCACCCTCACTACTCTCCCTCACACACCTCCCTCACCCTCACTACTCTCCCTCACACACCTCCCTCACCCTCACTACTCCCCCTCACACACCTCCCTCACCCTCACACACCTCCCTCACCCTCACTACTCTCCCTCACACACCTCCCTCACCCTCACTACTCTCCCTCACACACCTCCCTCACACTCACTACTCTCCCTCACACACCTCCCTCACCCTCACTACTCTCCCTCACACACCTCCCTCACCCTCACTACTCTCCCTCACACACCTCACCCTCACTACTCTCCCTCACTACATAAACCAGTTCTCCCCCAGCTGCCTCGGGAACTTCTCTATAATAACACAATAATTTACCCAAACGTCGCAGATACGATTATTTATGTGACGTGTTTCCTAAGAAGACGAGAGTCAGTAAAGGTCATTTTTCTGTCTATGTCACCGTGAGAGACAACGTTAGACCCATCCATATTGTTTGTTGACATGTGTGACGTCACGCCCAAGTGCGAACCCTCCCAGGACGTTGTCTCCTCTTCCAACACCTTACTGGTGACTTCATTCCCCAGACATCTGTACACGTATCTCATTGGTGAATTTACATTATCTGGTGACGTCATACCCTATATATCATCTGTACACGTATCTCATTGGTGGATTTACAGTATCAGGTGACGTCATACCCTATATATCATCTGTACACGTATCCCATTGGTGGATTTACATTATCTGGTGACGTCATACCCTATATATCATCTGTACACGTATCTCATTGGTGGATTTACAGTATCAGGTGACGTCATACCCTATATATCATCTGTACACGTATCTCATTGGTGGATTTACATTATCTGGTGACGTCATACCCTATATATCATCTGTACACGTATCTCATTGGTGGATTTACAGTATCAGGTGACGTCATACCCTATATATCATCTGTACACGTATCTCATTGGTGGATTTACAGTATCAAGTGGCGTCATACCCTATATATCATCGGTACAGGTATCCCATTGGTGGATTTCTCTGATAAAGTCATGTTGCTCGTCAGTGGGCGGAAAAGGAAATGAAAATGACACTATACCTCATTTCATTGTAATTACTAGACTGAGTTTATTTATTACAATTAAATTTCCATAACACAAAAAATTACTGTACTTTAATAATTTCACTGATTTAGACAATACTATTTTATGGCATTTCAAAATACTGTGCGTGCAGTACGACAGTTTACAGTATCTTGTTATGTGTCAAACGCTCACAATTGTTATTACTAGTCATAAACTGAATTATTAAGAATTTTATAGTTGAAAAAATTATAGAAAGAAACTATGCATTGATGACATTTTTGACGTTCTTAATGTGTCAAAAATTGATGATTTAAACAGCGTTTTAAGTCGTGTCAACCCTGGAAGTCTGAACCTACAGAACGTAATAGTCGTATATATATGGAATTAAATTAAAATATTAATACAATATATTGTTCATTTTTGTTCCAAGTAAAACGCTAAGGAGGGATGGTGACTAGTTAAATTAACAAGAATTACATATAGAGGAGAGCTACAGGAGGGAAGATAATATGGTACTTCTACTCCATGGGCGGCCTCCTCAACACGCTGTACGTCACCTTCTACTCCATGGGCGGCCTCCTCAACACGCTGTACGTCACCTTCTACTCCATGGGCGGCCTCCTCAACACGCTGTACGTCACCTTCTACTCCATGGGCGGCCTCCTCAACACGCTGTACGTCACCTTCTACTCCATGGGCGGCCTCCTCAACACGCTGTACGTCACCTTCTACTCCATGGGCGGCCTCCTCAACACGCTGTACGTCTCAATAACACCACCACTAAGCTATGGTTAATATATTGTAATATTTTGTTTTTTAGATATGAAAACAAAGAGCAGATGCTGTCCTTAGGATGATTTTATTTAATGTACAGTAATTTGTTCTTTTAAAACAGCAAAACAATTATTGACAAAATTAAAAAAAAATCATAATTTTTACTTAATAACAAAATATTAAATGAAATTGTGATATATTCTAATTACTGATTTTCAAATACGTGTATCACATATCACGTACATAAAAGTTTAATAAACCAGATTGTCTGTCTGTCTGTCCATCTGTCTGTCCATCTGTCTGTCCATCTGTCTGTCCGTCTGTCTGTCTGAACATGAAGCTTCACTCATCTGGGTCATTATTCAGAGCCCAAAAATAACAACCAGGATACAAATTATTTAAATTATATGCAACAAAATCAGAACATACTGTCACTGATGATACACACTGACTTTAACAACTTACAATTACACACATACAGACAAAATCACATCTAACTAGGTATCTATACGAGGGTTGTTAATGATGGCGGCGAGTAGGTGACATTTGCAGCCCAATGACGTCACAGTTGACACGGAACTGCGAAACGAGGAATTAATGGAATAGAAGGAACGTTACGTCAACACTGTCTCACACAGTCCATAACAGCTCACATCACCATCCGCAGCGTCACATCCCCGACCACAGCGTCACACCACAGTTCACAGCATCACATCACCGACCACAGCGTCACATCACCGACTACAGCGTCACATCACCGACTACATAAGAACATAACATAAGAACATAAGAAAGTGGGATACTGCAGGAGGCCGACTGGCCCATACAGGGCAGATCCCTTTCACACCCATCCCAGCACTTCCATGTGCCTATCCAACTTCGTCTTGAAGCTCCCTAGCGTCCCCAATCCTACTATAGCACTCGGTAGCCTATTCCACATATCCACAACTCTATTACCAAACCAGTGCTTGCCTATATCCTTTCTGAATCGGAATTTATCTAATTTAAAGCCATTTGTTCTAGTTATTTCGTTATTACTGAGCTTCAGAACATCTTCCATTTTACCCTTGTTAATCCCACTCACCCACTTGTACACCTCTATCATATCTCCCCTAACTCTACGCCTCTCTAATGAATGCAAGCCTAAGCTTTTCAGTCTTTCTTCATATGGAAGGTTTCTAATATTATGGATCATTTTTGTCATTCTTCTTTGTACTCTCTCCAAAGAATCTATGTCCATTCCATAATAAGGACACCAGAACTGAACCGCATAATCCATGTGTGGCCTCACTAATGCTAGGTAAAGTTTCAAGATAACGTCAGCAGTTCTGTTACTCACAGACCTAGATATGAACCCAAGAATCCTGTTTGCCTTGTTGCGAACGCTAATACAATGTTTTCTAGGTTTCAAGTCGTTGCTAACAAATACACCTAGATCTTTTTCACAAACTGAGTTTTCTATTTCCGTGTTACCTAGTTTATACTTAACGTTTGTATTCGTCTTCCCTATCTGTAGTACCTTGCATTTATCAGTATTAAAATTCATTTGCCAGTCTACTGACCACTCATGTAAGGTATCTAGATCTCTTTGAAGGCGTTCAAAGTCACTGTCTGAATTTATCACTCTCCCCATTTTGGTATCATCTGCAAATTTACTAATCCTACTAGTTATGCCTAAATCCAGATCATTAATGAATATAACAAACAGCAGAGGGCCCAATACAGATCCCTGGGGAACTCCGCTTTTGACCGCACCCCAGTCTGACTTTAATCCATTTATGCTGACTCTTTGTTTCCTACCAGTTAACCATGACCTAATCCATTTTAATAATGATCCACCTATTCCATGTGCTTCTACCTTCCTTATCAATCTCTCATGAGGGACTCTATCGAATGCTTTACTGAAATCTAAATAAATTATATCATATGACTTATCATTATCTACCGTTTCATATACTTCTGAGAAAAAGCTAAGCAAATTTGTGAGACAAGAACGTCCCTGGGTGAACCCGTGCTGAGAAGAATGAATTAAGTTGAATGTTTCAAGGTGGCGTCTGATTTTTGTAGCAATAATTGACTCTAGCAACTTGCCTATGATTGACGTGAGACTAATGGGACGGTAATTTGATGCAATTGATTTATCACCCTTTTTGAAAATCGGAACTACATTTGCAAGTTTCCAAGATTCTGGCACTAGGCCCGATTCTAATGACTTATTAAATAAAACTGCTAATAGATTACTCAACTCATCTCTACATTCTTTTAATATTCTAGCATATACCTCGTCTGGACCAGGCGATTTATGAGGCTTCAGTTTGTTAATTACTTTAAGCACATCGTTACTAGTAATATTGATATTCATCAACATATTTTCTATACTGTCGTTATATACCTTATGAACTTCTGGAAACTGTGCTAGGTTTTCATTTGTGAATACGGAGCGAAAATGACTATTTAACGTACTACACATTTCTAACTCATCATCAGTCATTTCTCCTGTCGTAGTTTTAAGGGGACCTATTGTATCTCTAACCATTGATTTATACAGTTGATAAAAAGCTTTGGGGTTATTTTTCGATTCGTTTGCTACCTTGATTTCATAATTTCTCTTTGCTTTCCTAATTTCTGTTTTTACCTGTCTTGTTAGGTTCTGATAGTAACCAAGTAAGTGATTTTCGCCTTTCTTAACTTTTCTATATACTCCTTTCTTTTTCCCTAGAAGATCTAAGAGTCTATTATTCATCCATTTTGGTTGGTTCCGTATCGATCTGAATTTTCTTTTAGGGATGTGTTATTTTGAGCATTATTGATTGTCGCAATAAATTGTTCATAAGTAGCTGCTAAATTAAATTCGGGGTTATCCCGTCCTAAGTTGACAGTTTCCGGAGGTGTGGGGAGGATCAATCTTTTGACCATAGGGTCATCCCTTAGGTCTCTCCTTAAGCTACCGTAATTAGCCTTCCTAAAATCCGGGATCAAGGCCGAATTTTCCTTCTTCCTGCCATCCCATATTATGTTAAAATATATGGCTTTATGATCACTGTTTCCTAGTTCGTCTCCAATCCCAACATCTTTTACTAGATTTTCATTATTACTGAGAACTAAATCGAGGATATTATTTCCTCTAGTGGGCGAGTTTATGAATTGATATAAAAAACTATCTTGTACTACTTCTAGAAAATCTTCAGATTCATTATCGCTAAGTTGATTTTTCCAATCTATGCCTGAAAAGTTGAAATCGCCTAGAATACATACATTGTTTCTATCAGATGCCTTCTTTATTTCCTCCCATAGCAATTTACCATCGTTCCTACTCAAATTAGGTGGTCTATATATAACACCAATGACTACGGATTCACTGCCCTCACCAATCTCTACCCAAATACTTTCATTGTCGCTATTTGTTTTAATGTTTGATTTATTGCAGCTTTTTAATGACACCCTGATATACACTGCTACACCGCCACCTCTCCTTCCTACTCTGTCAAATTTAAATAGGTTATATCCTGGAATATGAAATTCTGCTAAAAAATGTTTGCTGTTTGAATTTATCCATGTTTCCGTTATTGCAATTATATCTATGTTCTCTTTACTAACAATGGCCCTGAGCTGGTCCATTTTGTTACACAGGCTTCTACTATTAGTATAATAAACACTCAATATATTTCTTCCGTTTCTATCTGTTTTACATTTATTACTTTGATGTTTGTTATTATGACTAACTATATTTTCAGCATTATCTACTTCTGTTTCACTACTTCCAAGGACCTGCTTGTTTTTTGACTCCCATTTTCCCCGACCCCTCTCTACTGGCGAAACCCCCCCTTCGGAGTGACAATTTCACGCTCCAGGGATGCAGACAAGTGTACTCCGTCGCGACAGTACAGGTAGTCGTTGCCATAAAATCGTTGCCAGTCATCAATGAATGCCCAACCATTGTTTGCACAATGATTTTCCAGTCGGCAATTAATAGCAATTGCCCTGGACAGCCATTCACGACCAACCCCTCTTCTAGGCAAGACACCACATACTATCGGGATCCCTCCCCTATCTCTAATCTTCCCCAGCGCCTCCCTATACCTCTTGAAAAGTTCCTCACTCCTGACCTTACCTATGTCGTTTCCTCCCACACTAAGACACACTACTGGATTGGTACCCTCCCCTGACAAAACTCTGTCTAACCTCTCGGCTAAATGCCCTATCCCAGCCCCAGGAAAACATACCCTAGTCCTACGTTTCCTATCTCTCGCACAAAAAGCCCTATCCATAAACCTCACCTGGCTGTCACCAACTACCACGACCTTACCTGTGGGCAGGGTTTGTACAACTGCCCTTTCCTCTCCTTGATCCATACCGTCCTGCCTCTTCTCTTCCTCTCCAGCTTCCTGCAGCACCTGGTAAGGGTTACTGCACTCCACACCCTGGTCAGCTTTCCTAAGCCTGACCCTAGTCCCCTTGGAGACAACCACTCTCCACGCCTGCTCCTCCTTCGCAGGTGTCCTGCTAGGCAGGACACCTACCTGAAGGAGTTCCGTCCTGAGGGCTTCATTTTCCCCCTTTAGAGTGTCAACCTCACTCCTCAACTGCCCCAGCTGCCTTAACAGCGTGGCAAGGAGGTCGTCCTTCCCCACACTCCCCTCCTCTTCCCCCACGACACAACGATCCAAAGCGGCCATTTTCCTTAGTCTCTAGCGGGAGCACGATCGGCAAGACCTTCTCCAAGCTGGGTCAGAGGTCACATAACCGACCACAGCGTCACATCACCGACCACAGCGTCACATCACCGACCACAGCGTTACACAGTGTCAATATTCAAACTTCCCCGAGATAAGAGATTTATCAGCCATAAGCCTCAGTCAAGTGGTGGCTGAGAATGTGTCAGCCCCTTCTGGATGACCAACACTGACAACCCCGTCAGCAGTTGGACTCGGCGGTAGTTACAGATGCGTTAGCAGCTGAGAGTAGGCAGCCACGTCAGCAGCTGGACGGTAGTCAGCCACGTCAGCAGCTGGACGTAGACAGCCACGTCAGCAGATGGATCTGGTAGTGGTGGACACAAGGAGGTGCCAGAGGCTCAATATCCTATAAAATATTAAAGCAATTGATGTGTCAGGTAACCGCCCCCCCCCCCCCCCCCCCAGGCCTATACCTGGAAGACTACATCTAACATATATTAAACTTATTTATGGCACTTACAAGAAAACGTAATATCGGAAACTCTCTCTCTCTCTCTCTCTCTCTCTCTCATGGTGGTAACAGGCCACGTTGGTAATACTGACCGTACAAAACTAATATAAACTAATGACAACGTTGACTGTATAATTTATACCTTCACTTTATATGTAAATATGTTTTATGTTATTACACTAGTGTGTCATGGCAAGGTTTTATTATGTCCGGGATAAATTCATGTGTGTATGTGTGTGTGTGTGTGTGTGTGTGTGTATGTGTGAAAGAGAGAGAGAGAGAGAGAGAGAGGACATAGCCTATACAGCCTTGTCGCTCAATCACCAAACAATACATCGCCAACTGTGTCTCTCTCAAGCACCTTTATATGATAAGCTAAAGGTCATCCAAAAGGCTCCCTGACACAGACCAATAAGAGATCAATGACGTCCAGACCGGGAAAATTGGTCTTTGACAGTAGAGGAAGAATGTGGTGGTGGCGAGCGATCACGTGATGCGGATAGTAATTTAAGCTTTGATGGATGACGTCAATCTCAACCTGATGCAACGTACGACGGTTCCTGTTAGGCAACGCTGAGAGTTGGTGTGAGCTGTGAGTGTTGCTGGGACGGTAGTGTGTGTGTGTAAATAAATAAATATACAAATAAATAAAAATAAGAAAAAGAAAAATAAAGACGGAAAAAGAAAGTAGAACGAAGAACAAAAAAGACGTAAGAAGAAGAAGTAAAGAAGAAAGATAAAAAATAAAGAAGATACAAAAGAATAGAGGTAAAGATGAAGTTAAAATGCAAGACAAAACGAAAACGAAAGAAAATAAAAAGAAAAACCAAGGATAAGAAATTAAAGAATGAGAAACAGTAGAAACGGCAAATTATGAAGCAAGCAAAATAATATCAATTTCTATCTAGTTTATTTTATATACTTAATAAAACAGTTCCAAATTATGCAAATGACTGGTGGAGAGAAAAACATGAATAAAATTAATTCATCTCGTAAATAAACAACTGAAGTGAACAGAGTCCTTGATTGATGGCTAGCAGAACACAAACAAATAAACAGGGGCCTTGTTTGACACTTAACAGAACACAAACAAATAAAAGGGAAGCTTTGATGGCTAGCAGAATACAAACAAATACACAGGGGTCTTGTTTGATGCCTAGCTGAACACAATCCTCAGACCAAACTACATTCTCTATAATCTGGCTTTATTATCCGGGACATCAACCATTAACCTCAGATATGATGACCTATGGTGGAGAGGAATTACTACCGACGTCAAATGAAGTATTCGTAACTAGATTATCTTTTTATTCGTTCAAAAATATATTTGTAATTACAGGTGCTACCTACTCTGTAATTAACCTGTCATGTATTAAAACTTTGTCGGTGTGTGTCTGTCTGTCTTTCTCTATCTCGTTTTAATTATATGTCGATATGCCTAGCAATCACTCACTCACTCACTCACTCACTCACTCACTCTCAACTGTTCCTCAAAGTGCTACACCTGACACGCAACAACAATAACATTAAAGTAAAAGAACCATTTATTTTCACCTCTTCCGTCCTCACAGTAAGTCGTGGTCCTCAAAACACCTGGTATGGTCATGTGGGTAGGCGCTTCACCTGTCCAGTTTGTTGTTGTTGTTGTTGTTGTTACCTTCAATCGGAGGCGGGCAGTACACCTCACTCCGACACCTCCGATACCATTAACTCACAATTCCCTCATCAGTATTAACTTGGTGTAGCTGCCTCATTCACACTCATGTCCTTCTTCTACTGTATATACATCCACGGCGGTATCCTCCTCCTACACATCCAAAGCAGTATCATCCTCTTACATATCCTAGGCGGTATCTTCCTACCCTACATCCTGGGTGATATCCTCCTCCCACACATCCAATGCAATATCCTCCTCCCACACATCCAAAGCAGTATCCTCCTCCCACACATCCTGGCCCTAGTTGTTTACACACACAACAACTCAGGAATTAGATACATAAGTATAGTTCCCGCAGTTCCTTTCAACTGCCTTGGCTCATTCTTCAAACTTTTATATTGCCTATAATAATGCATCACCAGCAGGGGCGAGGTTGTCCCGTGAGGAGGTATTGTTTACATCCTTACCTGTAAATTTAGGTAAGTGTTTCCCCTCGTGTATGAATTCCAATATTATCTTCGCAGCCTTTGTAGGTTTGTTTACTTTTCTAGCTTGTAGGTCCAGAGACTCAGAATGAACTGTAAAGAATAAAATTACCTGGCATCATATATCGACTCATCGACAGACAGACAGACAGACAGACAGATGGAGGCTGACAGACAGACATTATACTTATCATAACACCAACTTATAATTACTAAGTGAAAATCTGCGTGTAATTTTTTGCTACTCATGTACAGTACTTAGTATATGATATGGAGCAAGCACCCGCATGACACTGAAGAGACGAAAAACCCAGGTAATTGCTTCCGACTCAACTAAATCCTTTGAACGTGTCTTGCCCAAACGTTTGCTTTCCAGGATAAAGAATTCAGCAAGTGAAGAAAAGTTGGACTCGCTTCTCTGACATCAACCACAAGAAGTGGAGTCTCTCTGTTGTATTGCGTGGTCTGGAATCACAGTTATTTACCCAATTTGTGTTCAAGTTCCATAGGGCAGTATTAGAACTGCTCTTGAAAGATTTAGCCTTTGATGATTTTTCTTTATCATATCTTATAAGTATAGGTTATGCTGACCACTTCACATTCCATCACGATCATCATCAAAGAGATCGTGACGGCGCTGAAGGTTATTTACAATGTGTAAGAGTCTTAAACGGATGTACTATATTATATATACAGTTAATTCAATTCTCAGTAGAGGACGAGCCAGGATGAGAGACGCTCTGAATAGGATCGAAGTCATTCACGAGAACAGACATAAACTCCAAGTGCAGAATTAAGCAGACATATAGTATTTAGTGTTACCTTTAACGACGCCAAGTTTTTGTTCACCGAGAAAAGTTCTGGAACAAAATACATCTCAGAATCTTGAAGGATTAAGAAGGATCTTTCATCTGCTCACAGAAGAGTGCACCCCTTAACTTTACCAGTTCCAGTTCCGCTCTCTGCTGGAATGTGTTTACTTAGTCTAATCTGGTTCAGAGCAGACGCATCTCTGTGTCCTTGAGAGGTAACCAGGAACTATGATGCTGCTCATCCCTCACTCCACTTAGTCTTCAGCAAAACTATCAATGAATATCTAATTCATCGAAGAGAAGACCAGGAACTTGCAATACTTTTCATAATATAGAAGGTCAACATCGCTTATTCATCCCTCATAGTTGACCACAGAGAGAAGTTTACCGCCATCATACAGACCTTCGAGACGCCCTGTGCCAGTACCCACACCAATACTCGTGCCAGGATCCATGCCAATACAACACAAATTCGGATTTATTTTAGATCTTTATTCAATACAATTTATATTAGTTATATTACATCATAAAGGCCTTGAAATCAATAGCTATGAGTTATAATGACACTCTCTAACCTTCCTTTATGAGAGAAAGAGAGAGTGATGGTCCTCAACACCACTGCTAGACAGATCTAATCGTCTCCATCTTATCTTCCCTCCCTCCCTCCCTCCCTCCCTCCGTTCGTGAACTCTGGTGCCAGTAAGTGTATCCTAGGTAGTATTAAAAAAATATATAGCCATGTAATTAGCTTTACCGTCGCTGGCCAGGACTGATTCAACCGGTGTGATAATTATTGAGTCAGTGAACCGGACACCTGGGCTCTCATACCACAGTCTGTACACATTACATGAACCTTTTGTTATACAGAACGATATATATATATACATATATATATATACATATATATACATACATATATATATATATATATATATATATATATATACATATATATATATACATATATATACATACATATATATATATATATATATATATATATATATATATATATATATATATATATATATATATATCATGTAAATCCACAAAGGAAACGTGGATAAGATAAATCTTGATAAATTCACACGGGAGAATGGAAACAACGTCTTGAATAAAGACGAAAGCTAAGGTACTCCGTTGTTTCCATTCTCCCGTGTGATTTTATCAAGATTTATCTTGTATATATATATATATATATATATATATATATATATATATACCCTGTACTTCAGTGCTGTGGTGTAGGGAACCTTACCTATCAGTGCTGTGGTGCAGGGAACCTTACCTATCAGTACTGTGGTGTAGGGAACCTTACCTATCAGTGCTGTGGTGTAGGGAACCTTACCTATCAGTGCTGTGGTGCAGGGAACCTTACCTATCAGTACTGTGGTGTAGGGAACCTTACCTATCAGTGCTGTGGTGTAGGGAACCTTACCTATCAGTGCTGTGGTGTAGGGAACCTTACCTATCAGTGCTGTGGTGTAGGGAACCTTACCTATCAGTGCTGTGGTGCAGGGAACCTTACCTATCAGTGCTGTGGTGCAGGGAACCTTACCTATTAGTGCTGTGGTGTAGGGAATCTTACCTATCAGTGCTGTGGTGCAGGGAACACTACCTATTAGTGCTGTGGTGTAGGGAACCTTACCTATCTGTGCTGTGTTGCAGGGAACACTACCTATTAGTGCTGTGGTGTAGGGAACCTTACCTATCTGTGCTGTGGTGCAGGGAACACTACCTATTAGTGCTGTGGTGTAGGGAATCTTACCTATCTGTGCTGTGGTGCAGGGAACACTACCTATTAGTGCTGTGGTGAAGGGAACCTTACCTATCAGTGCTGTGGTGCAGGGAACACTTTACATTCAGTGTTGTGCTGCTGGAAACACTCTTTAGTGATTGTGGTGCTGGGAAGTGCTGTACACTTCGTGTTGTCTGAAGGCAGTGCAGCACTCATGCAGTACATATTGATGTTACGTATATTTAATATACTAAATAAATTGGGTTAAATTGATATTATCATGACTTGAACATAAAAAGTTACACAACCACCCCAGGGACATGTTCTTGCACACTCTGTGGTGGCCACCTGAACACCCATGACATACTTGGGTGTATTAACGATGTACACACTCTGTAAAAAAGTATCTTTCAGGAAGGGTCCGATGAATTAGGAACTGAACAATCCAGTTGTCTCACTTGGGTTGGTAGGCCTAATTTATTTAATTCAAAACATAAAATTAGTTCGTTGCAATATGATTGGTGAATAACACAATGCCTTATGAGCATTTATCAAAAACCTTCATTCGTGGTGTCATTTTGTTTCGCACAAGAATTGTAAATATATATTTTACCGAGAATAGCTTGATATTGCCCACGCACGCACACACACACACACACACACACGCGCAAGTACAGACGCAAGCACACACACACACACACGCAAGTACAGACGCAAGCACACACACACACACACACACACACACACACACACAATCAGTATTCATTAAGAAGACAGTAAAGTGCGCATTGGGTCACATGCAAGAAGAAAAACGCAAGTTCCTTAGCAATAATCAAATTACCCGCATAACATATAAAATGAATGGGGGCCAAATGGATACAGCGGTCACCTCCTGCACTAAGGGTCTCTAGTTCACATCTAAAGAACCCAAATTACACCCAACTGTGAGTATATGACATTACAGGTGGGGGAGTAGGTTCAGTCAAACAAAAAACCAGCAACATTAAAGGATCATTGTCATTGTAAGGCGAATCTGCACTTCCGCCAATGTAAGTTTTCTCAGCTAAAACTAATCAATGAATGTATATCGAGAAATATTCAGCTTGGAGTGATGAAGGGGGAAGTGGCTTATTGTAACTCATCCTATGAATATATATGACGTGAGCCTCTGTGAAAATCATACAAGTCAGCTTTTCGCGTAGATCGGTTGAGTGGTTCAGGAGAAATTCATAACAGGGTTTTTTTTTTTTTCGGGGAGATATATGATGTTACTAGACACATACAGACCAAGAGTGAGTGAGTGAGGAGCTGATCATGACCTCCACCTCTACAACACACTCCTCCAACACCAAATATACGCTTAACTTTCTCACAATCACCTTCAATATTATTTAGTGTTGTACCTTACTCCACCACCACTACCACCATCATTCACCACCACCACCGCCATCACCACCGCCATCATGTAATACTGCACCTCACTCCACCACCACTACCACCATCATTCACCACCATCACCGCCATCACCACCGCCATCATGTAATGCTGCACCTCACTCCACCACCACCACCACTACTATCACCAGCTATCAAACAGGGAGGTACTACCGCCTGGGAAGATATTGGAAGCATAATGTGTTGTCTAATGGTAGACCCTGCTGCCATATGGCATCACAAAAATTGTGACCAAGTCCCAGGTTGCTTATCTGACATACTGCCTCATTTACACACAATCGCAGCGTTTCAATTGTGTCTCTTACTTTGACAACACAACATACAAATATCGTTTCTCACTTATTATTATTATTATTATTATTATTATTATTATTATTTATCTTCTCCCCCAGACCTTGATGTGGGTCATTGACCTGTGCCCTGGTGGGCTAATACCCGTAAAGAAAACACAGCGCTACCACCATCACCATCACCACTACCACCATCACCACCACCACCACCATCATATAATACTGCACCCTACACCACCACTACCACCACCACCATCATATAATACTGCACCTCACACCACCACCACTACCACCATCACCACCACCCTCATATAATACTACACCTCACTCTACTACCACTACCACCACCACCACCACCATCACCACCACCCTCATATAATACTGCACCTCACTCTACCACCACTACCACCACCACCATCAAATAATACTGCACCTCACACCACCACCACTACCACCATCACCACCACCCTCATATAATACTGCACCTCACTCTACCACCACTACCACCACCACTACCACCATCACCACCACCCTCATATAATACTGCACCTCACTCTACCACCACTACCACCACCACCATCAAATAATACTGCACCTCACACCACCACCATCACCACCACCATCATATAATACTGCACCTCACACCACCACCACTACCACTATCACCACCACCCTCATATAATACTGCACCTCACTCTACCACCACTACCACCATCACCACCACCATCATATAATACTGCACCTCACTCCACCACCACCACTACCACCATCACCCTCATATAATACTGCACCTCACTCTACCACCACTACCACCATCACCACCACCATCAAATAATACTGCACCTCACACCACCACCATCACCACCACCATCATATAATACTGCACCTCACTCTACCACCACTACCACCATCACCACCACCATCATATAATACTGCATCTCACACCACTACCACCATCACCACCACCATCATATAATACTGCACCTCACACCACCACCACTACCACCATCATATAATACTGCACCTCACTCTACCACCACTACCACCATCACCACCACCATCATATAATACTGCACCTCACACCACCACCACTACCACCACCACTACCACCATCACCACCACCATCATATAATACTGCACCTCACACCACCACTACCACCATCATATAATACTGCACCTCACTCCATTACCACCACCATCACCACCACTACCACCATAACCACCACCATTTGATATACGTCTACACATATTTACGAAAATAAAAGATAAATAACAATTATCCAGGTTCAGCAACATTCATTTACTGGCTCGTTATGTCCACTAATTACCATAATTACTAAATTCATTGTACTCGAGTCCTGTTTAATATCCCTTAATTAGGAAGACAATTTTATAAGCAACACCAACATACGTTTTAGCCACAAGTCTTAACCACCATTCTGCAGATACTTCCATGGCCGTCTTCCCTGCCTATCACCACCCTAACATGTTCAGCCTCACCACATGCCTTCACCACATGCCCTCGCCACATGCCTTCACCACACAGTTTCACCACATACCGACACCACATTCTCACCAAACGTCCTCGCCACATGCCCTCACCACATAACTTCACCACATGCCTTCACCACATGCCTTCACCACATGCCCTCACAACATGTCCTCACCACACACCCTCACCACAGTCTCACCACACAGTCTCACCACATGCCCTCACCACACACCCTCACCACATACATGCCCTCATCCCACACTTTCACCATACACTCTCACCAAAAAGCCTCAAAACTCAGTGTTCCTATTCAATCTCATCACACGCCCTCACCCCACGCCCTCATTATACACCTTCACCACACGCCCTCATTATACACCTTCACCACACGCCCTCATTATACATCCTCACCACACGCCCTCATTATACACCTTCACCACACACCCTCATTATACACCTTCACCACACACCCTCATCACATACATCCTCACCACATACCACCTTGAATCTCTGGCTTAAGGCGAGTGTTAGGTTTAAGACTCTCTCTCTCTCTCTCTAATACTTCTCACACGGCGACTTGTATATATTACCCTTAATGTGTTTTTATACATACATGATGTGTATTTAATATGTATAATTATTTTCGTAATAGAATGATAAATAATAGAGATGGGACAAACTGATTGTTCTACCTCGTCTCGTCTCTCCCTTCTGTTGCTCATATTACCTCATTCATATTGATGTTCTAATTAACACTTAATACCTAAAGCCATATCAGGAAATAGTCTCTTTAGTCTGAATAACATAGAGGTAATGACAGCTGGTTAACATTGGCTAACATAAAGAAACGTCGTAAGTGGAAACATAGATCACTCTTGTCTTGTGGTGTTGACATAACGTAAAAAGTGAAGGTTTGCTCTATAAGTGAAGTAGTCTATAGTGGCACCCGGGTAAGATATGATGACTCAGGGGAATGATTGATTAATATTTCACAGGTTGGTATCAACTTTGTGTATGGAGGTGACAGGTGGTATTGTGTGGTTGGTTGCTTGCTGTAATGTTTAGAAACTGTGATAAGTATTGCTCTTCATTTCCCTAGGTTTAAAATCCCTCTTAAAATGTTATCTTAATCTGATGCAAAAATTATCCATGTGTATTGTATCAAAAGCTATGGACATATATAGTTCCTGTAGTGTTATTCGGTCTATTTATATATGAAACTTGTACTGTTAATAATGAGGTTCTTACAAAAGCATCGGGAAAAATATTATGAGTTGTCACGTTTTGAGGTTGAAGGTGTATGACCCAGCACCGTCTACCTCTCTCTCGGCTCTCTTACTAAACACCTGCACCAACACCGTGAACAGTGGCTAGTGTCTTCACTGTAATAAAAATAATGATAATGATAATGAATAATAATAATAATAATAATAATAATAATAATAATAATAATAATAATAATAATGTGTGAGTAAGATAATAAGTTTCCACCGACTTATATGACAGACATAAATACACCCCATTTATACACGGCAGCTTCAGATTCCCACATGAAAACAGACTGTGTAGTATCCCAGGGAGGAGAGAGAACCGGGGTGAAGGAGAGCCGGGGTGAAGGAGAGCCGGGGTGAAGGAGAGCCGGGGTGAAGGAGAGCCGGGGTGAAGGAGACCTGGGGTGAAGGAGAGCCGGGGTGAAGGAGAGCCGGGGTGAAGGAGACCTGGGGTGAAGGAGACCTGGGGTGAAGGAGAGCCGGGGTGTCCTGTCCCAAAACACTTACACAGTTGCAGGAGCTCAAGGGACCACTGGGACGACTCTACAGCGGTGTCCTGTTCGCCCTTGGTGTATGCGCGCGTGTGTGTGTGGAAAGTCAGATACACAAGTTGAAGCACTGAGTAACGTGAGATAAAACTCTGCTACGCCTGACTGGTTGGTCCATGTTCTTAAAACGACCCGCCATCAATGCTGCTGCTGGGGAAGGTATACACCGTACCAGGGCGGAGAAGATGGCCATCCATGGGAGGTTTAGCCGTGGTCTGTAGAGCAGCACATTAGGAAAGTTATCTTCTCTTGTAAGGAATTCACAATATCGCCCAATTTACCATCAGAGGGTTTGTGTTGTGAGACACCGTGAAGGACGCCCCACCACAGGACAAGTAAGCCCTGATAAGGTAGCCACCGTTACGTTGCGATACTAAAACCTTACCATTGTTTTCATGAAGTTTTGAGGTAAGTTTTAGCCTGTGTTCTTCATGTTCAGGTACAATGTTCACTTCAAGACGGTGTTATAACTTTTACTCACTAGAGACAGTGCATCTAAGTCACATCATTAAGGCACAAAAAAGCGTCGATTTAGCGCTGCGACTCTTTCGTAGCTAGACACTTTCTTCTTTTCATATTCAGGGTAAACAAAAAATCCAAGTGTGAAATTCTGACACTTTGGATCTGGTGGCTCCAGCCCATTCATTCTCACAAATCTAATTGTCACTTACCTAACACTCGTTCTTTACACATTCCACACACACACATACTTGACACAACTACCACACACTCTTCACACCTCTAACGCGCACACACGCACGCATAAACACACACACACTGTCAGCACCCCCATCACACACTGTTAACACCACCCCCTTACACACACCTGCATCATCTACCTGCACCACCAGGGGAGTATCCAATCACACCCCTAAACCACAATATTGATGAGTCATCGAAAAAATACTCAATCAGTTATTTAAATTACATGTTGCAATTGTAATAAGAAAACGCAATGAAAAATACTCTCAATCATTCCGTCTTATCACAAAGCCGCAGTTTTAAAAAATATACATTAAAAAGAAACATTTAATCAACCCTCCAAAATATACCATTCATAAGTGTTAGAAACTTAATTCAATCAGTCTTTAATGTCAAATATTAATTAGTGTTCTCAAAAGTGAAAAAAAAACCAGTTCATCGTATCAATATCCTGGAGGTGCGCGAGGTGAAGTAGGCTAGATAGGTGAGGCAGGTAAAGTAGGTGAGGATAGGTGGAATAAGCTAGGTAGGTGAAGTAGGCTAGGTAGGTGAGGTAGATGAGGTAGGTAAAGTAGGCTAGGTAGGTGAGGTAGGTGAGGTAGGTGAGGCAGGTGAGGTAGGTGAGGTAGGTGAGGCAGGTGAGGTAGATAAAGTAGGTGAGGTAGGTGAAATAGGCTAGGTAGGTGAAATAGGCTAGATAGACTACCTAGGTGAAGTATGCTAGGTAGGTGAGGATATGCGAGTCAGGCAGGTGAGTTAGGTGAGGCAGGTGAGGTAAACTGTGCTGACGTTGATCGATGGAATGCTCTTCCTTAGCATCTTAAGGCCTGACGGGATTTTTCTGAGCTTGTCTGAAACACTACAAGTAAGACGGATATATGAACGATAGGGGTTGGGTGTAAACGAGGCTGCCTAGTATGGGTCAATAGGCCTGCTGTAGTTTCCTCCATTCTTATGTTCTTATAGATGTGAGTTACGGTGATCTGATACTGAAGAGGGACAGTACCAGGCAGTAATTCCCCCTACACCATAAACAGCGACAGTACCAAACAGTAACACCCCCTACACCATTAACACTGACAATACTAGACAGTAACTCCCCCTACACCATAAACAGCGACAGTACCAAACAGTAACACCCCCTACACCATAAACACTGACAGTACTAGACAGTAACTCCCCCTACACCATAAACAGCGACAGTACTAGGCAGTAACTCCCCCTACACCATAAACAGCGCCAGTACAATAAATGTGAGGCGGGATGATGAAGGGAGAAATGTTGTCAACCTCCTGTATTCACTCACCAGGCAACCCACATAACCCTCCTTCCTCCTTCGTCCTTCCTCCTCCTCCTTCCTCCTCCTCCTTCCTCCTCCTCCTTCCTCCTCCTTCCTCCTCCTCCTCCTCCTGGCTCACCACCAAACACCAATTTAACCCAGACACCATCCCTCCTCCACTACCATATGCAGGACACATACACCTTAACTATTTTAAATTGGTCTCTTTCTCAATAAGACTCTCCATTCCCTCACTATATCAAAGGGACACTTAAGTATTGTTATTTTCACGTTTTCTTCAAGGATAAATCTTGGGTGAGAGAATGTAGAAGGACTGTGAGGGTGAGAGAATGTAGAAGGACTGTGAGGGTGAGAGAATGTAGAAGCACTGTGAGGGTGAGAGAATGTAGAAGGACTGTGAGGGTGAGAGAATGTAGAAGGACTGTGAGGGTGAGAGAATGTAGAAGGACTGTGAGGGTGAGAGAATGTAGAAGCACTGTGAGGGTGAGAGAATGTAGAAGCACTGTGAGGGTGAGAGAATGTAGAAGCACTGTGAGGGTGAGAGAATGTAGAAGTTGTAGTTTGACGAATATTATGTAGTGGTTAACGAGGATGATAGTGACAGTGGTGGTGGTTGTGACGTGAAGGGCTAATAAATGTTACTTTGGGCTAGTAACTTTTCAGAGCTACTAGACGAGAGTACTATTAATACATTCAACTCAGTTTAATACAATATAATTTCAGCACTACGTGACGTGGATGTGACGTAATGTCCACGTTACGTTACCTGATTTAGAAGTACTTAGAGAAAGATACACACAAGTAATCACCATGAAGAACAAGAACTAATCAGCACACGTCATACCCCCATATGAGTGGATTCTACCCAAATCACACAGCCGATCGCCACCACAACACAAACAAACCTCTTCTGACACAGTTTCTCTTACAATCAATACAGAGACTTTCATCCTCGAAACTCATGGACGACCTGAAACTTGTCACATAATCAATATCCCAAGAAACTTCAGATCCAATGTGATTTTTTTTAAACTTTATTACTCGGGGAAAAAAAGAAGTGAAGCTATAAAGTTTTAATTGTTCAAAGTTTAATTGGTTTCCACTTTCAAAATATTTTGTAATTAGAAGGTATAAACACGCCCAGAAAACGGTGGAAGAGTGAGGAAAGGAAAACACACACACACACACACACACACACACACACACACACACACACAGAAGTATAAACCACAAGAGAAGGAAGAAGTGTAAATAGCAAAACAAAATGAGTAAAGAAATAGAAACGAAATACACGTATAAAATATAAATGAAACCAATAATGACGAAAAGAACGACGAGGAATAACAACTTACAAAAGAGCATTCAGGTGTCATCAGTTCATTGAATCGAAAGAAGATGTAACATTACAAGGAGGAAAATAAACAGAAAGGGAGGAGAGGGGTGAAGACGTAGACGTATAAAAGGACATAACCAAAGAGGGAGACAAGAGACACTGAAAGAGAGAGAAGCAGACGGTGGAAACATGATCAAGGGGGGAAAGGCTAAGTGGAAGAGAGAAATAGAGAGACTAGAAATGGTGTGTGAATATATAAAGGAATGTGAGAGGGAGATAAACTGACTGTACAGATGTTAAAAATAGGGTAGGTTACTGTTAATTTTTGGCTGGTTAGGTTAGGTTAGGCATGTGTGTGAGCTAAAAAGATAGGAAGGCGGAGGGAACTGTGGTGTGTGTGTGTGTGGTGTGTTTAATAATAATAGTATTAATAATAATAATAATAATAATAATAATAATAATAATAATAATAATAATAATAGTAAACGGTTTATTGAAAGAGCGTGACAGCCGGACGGCTGCAAATATACAGTTGCATAATTAGGGAATGGGTTTCTAGAGTTACAAATAATATACAAGTAACATAAGTGATACAAATATGATATATAATGACAAGGTGGGGGATAAGGTCATACTACAGGGCATTTCAACATACTAACAGTGCAAAAAGGTAAGATTGGCTGGGAGTGAATGCACCAGTTGATTACAAGTTATTGATAATTTTTATAATGGTTGGGACTGGGCTGTTCTTATAGCTATCAGTTCGTGCTCGTCTGGGCTGGATGCGGTTGTGGTGTCGCACAGCAATTCTCGGACTAGGGATCTCGGGTAGTAGTAGAAGCCGGTGTCGTGGATGGTGTAGAAGCTTCTCACCAAATTTGCAGATGAGGTCGTGGTGATGGTCAGTGAGAGTCGAAAGGGTCAGTGTGTTGAGCGCTTCCTGATATGTGGAGTAGGAGGGGGAGAGAATAATCTTGCATGCCCTCTTTTGCACTTTTTCTAGGTGTTTACGTTGTGTGGCATTTAGGGAGGAAGTCCAGGTAGGGGAGGCATAGGTGAGCTTGGGAAGTATGAATGTTGAGTAAACACTGAGGACCTCGGGCGCAGGAATTCCGAGAGACTTGGGTCGGCGGAGGAGGTGGAGACGGAAACTGGAGGATTTGATAACTTCACTGACGTGTGTTTTCCAATATATTTTGTTGTTCTTTGGTGACGCCGAGGAGCTTAGTGGAGTCTACAACCTGGGGTGTGTTGGGGCCTAAAGTAATGGAAGGGGTGGGACAACGTCGGAGGAGAGGTTGATGTGCTCAACCATGGTCTTGGCATGGTTGATGGTGACGTGGTTGTTGGTGCCCCAGTTTTGGAGACTGTTCAATAAATCCTGGAGGGCGGTGTAGTCGGGAGCCGAGTTGTTGACACTGATCCTAATGGTGGAGTCGTCGACATATTTCCAGCTAGCAGGGGTTTCTCTTAGGGCATCATTGATAAGCACAAGGAAGCAGAGCGGTCTCATCTTGGTGTCTTGGGGGATGCCACAGGCACGTGACTGAAAAGTGGAGACAGCTCCTCGGAAGCGTACGGCTTGGCGTCGGTCACTCAGGAAGTCTATAAGCCATGATATAAAACTTCTTCGAAACCCGAGGTCGATAACTTTGTTGATGATTACATTGTGGTCGACTACATTCAAATGCTTTGGTGAAGTCAATGAATGCGACAGCAACAGACGTTTTTAGTTTTTACAGATGGTGGTATATGTAGTCGAGAAAGCTGACTAGACAGTGTATGGTGGAGGAAGTTCTCATATTACCAAATTGATGAGGATCTACGGCGCCTTCAATATCAGCATAGGCCCAGTCAAACACAAAACTTTCACACATTAAGCTGGGTATTGGGGTGATTGCAATGGGTCGTAAATGATTTAAGGATAGAGGACTGGTTGGCTTGGGCACTGGTGACACATATGAAGTCTTCCAGTCAGATGGGCATCTTGCTTGACTGAGGGAAGCATTGATGGTGGAGCAGAGGGGTTTAGCTAGTTCCGGGGAGAACTCCTTGTACAGTTTCACTGTTAAGTTAATGGGGGTGGTGGAGCGATTTAACTTCAGTTTGTCCAGACGTTTTGATACTTCAAATTCTTTTACCAAAGGGGGCTGGTAGGTAAGAAGGGAGACTGGTTGTGTCAAGCCGGGGGTAGCGTCTGGCATATAGTTGCGAAATGATTGTTTGATTGCTCAACTGCGTCAATATTAGTGATATGGCTAAGGAAGGGAGGGGTTGTGTCTTATTGTTTAGTCCACAGAGTTCCTTAAGCTTACCATACCACTGACTGTTGTTGGTCTGCTTCAGGTGTTGCAGCTTGACTGGGTAGTGAGACTTCTTTGCAGTGCGTATTTCACGGATGACTTGGTTGCGAAGGGACCTGTAGCGGTTGGGGTCATCGTGATAAGTTTTTGATCCGAGGTTTGATCTAGGTCAAGTCAGCTGGTTGTGATCTGACGGACTTCTCGGGGAAGAAGTGATGGTGAGCTTCCGTGGTGGTGTTGGTATAATTTTTCCATTTGGTGTCTACATCACCCACACTAAGTACTTCAGTACAGGGATGGTGAACTATCCACTGCCCGAAGAGACGCACTGCAGACTCAGAAATCGGCCTGTAAGGCTTGATGTAGGGTCTCTGTACTTGAGTGGGAGTGGCAGCTGGAGACCAGAGCACTGATAGATGTGTGCTACACCCGATAGGAGGCATTGGTTGAGGTGGTTGGTACTGGTCCGCTAAGTCAGTTAAGATAAGGTCAAGGTGTGTGTGTGTGTGTGTGTGTGTGTGTGTGGTACTTTCAACCTGCCCCTGGCTCAACCACACCTCCACCATCCATCCAGCTTAACGGTACTAGTACTACCCTCTCTAATGTTACCCACTTTCACTATCTCGCTTCACCTGTCTACCACAGCGGACATCGATGAAGAGATTCAACATCGGATCAGATGTGTATCTCAAGCCTTTGGCAGACTCCGTACCCGTGTCTTCAGCAGTATGGAGCTGAAATTATCTACAAAGTTACACGTATATCGAGTAATGATCCTCCCCACCCTGCTATATGGCAGCGAGACATGGGTTACATACAGGAGACACTTCAAGGCACTTGAAAACTTTCACCAACGTAGTCTACGTTCTATCCTCCGAGTTCACTGGAAAGACTTGAGAACAAATGCCAGTATTCTCGCTGACACCAACTGTAGGAGCAACTATGCTGGACTGGTCATGTTCCCCGGCTGGACGACAGTAGACTGCAAAAGCAGCTACTTTACAGTCACCTAACTAATGTTAAACGTAATGCTGGCGGACAACTGAAAAGGTATAAGGATAGTCCCAAGACAAACCTGAAAAAGTGCCAAATCGACCCCCTGTTTGACACTTACTCCACACCGTAGCGCTTGGAGGAGCACCACACAAAAAGGTGTCAATACTTTCTAGTTAACCCGACTGCATACCGAGGCAGACAAGTGCCAACGCCGGAAAGACGCTGCCACCCCCCCCCCCCCTCCCGCACGAGATGTAGCCCTCCACATGTGTAACATCTGTGACCGACACTGCCGGTTCCGTATCGGCCTCTTTATTCAACTCAGATCTCACCAACCTAGGTGACTTCCTTAAGAACTCGTATCATTGTACATAGCTGGATGATCTTCTTACTCGATTCCGAGTGACAGCAAAGCAGTATAGTAGTGTGTGTGTGTGTGTGTGTGTGTGTGTGTGTGTGTGTGTGTGTGTGGAGGAAAATGGAGGTAGGTGGTAGGAGGAGGTGGAAGAAGAGCGTAGTGCTGGAGAGGGAGATGAAGAGAGGAGGAAGGAGGCAGTGCAAAATATATTAGAGGACGTGACAGATTGATTATCTTGTCCTGGTCTAAAGGTGAAGGTTTCCGAGAGAGAAAGATACAAACAAACAGACAGGCAGAGAAAGACAAGAGTTGACTACAAAGGAGATGGCGTACACAAATTCGGACACAAGGGCCAAGACCTCATCATATCACCCAAAATATTCAACAAATGTTTAGTGAATGTTAATTGTAATGTGTTAAAATAAACGATCTTACTTCATCGGATATTTCTTAACATTATAAATCATTGCCAAGGATTTAGCCAAGTATCTCGATGATGTTTAATTTATTTCGTCGATGTTAAGGACAAAATATTAACATGAGGGTTTTGTCCCCTTTTTTCTCTAATAACTTTGATTTGTTTTGTTTGTTAATATTAAAAACTGCACCTGGCGACACACTACATTTAATAAACCACCCTCGCAAGCAGCTTCTACAGGTATGATATTACATCTATAGAGCGATAATTTATAGCTTAGAAACATGTCAACATACCAGACAGTTTCTAAACAGACAGAAGGACATCCTCCCACCATATGCTGTTGAAGATATCAAGCTCGGTTGGGTGAGTTTCATAAGTGTTATGACGGATCATCGCTTACAGAACATCATCTGGACCGAGTGATGTGTCGGTGCCCGTGTTGACATAAACCGTTCCTCCGTATAGCAGCTGGTGGAGGTTCATTGGGAATTTACCTGGTGATGAGGGTGGGTTTAGTCCAACTGGTGAACGTAGGTCTCACATTAGATTATTTTAGGTCACTTTTCTCTGTTTAATAAATTTGAAATTTGTTACTCCACTTTGGGATGAAAGATTAATTTTTAGCCAAGATATATTCAGCCTATACCGCAAATAACATCAAAAACACAATAATGGCGACACGTGCTACTAACCCTCAGCTGGGAATCACTATTGTTGGGGTCATAATGAACAAAGAAGGTGGCACCTTGATGAAGCCTGCCAAGTGAGGTGCTTGTGGGGCATCACGGGTGTGGTGGGCGTGCCTGGAAACCCTGATCCTCTTACCCAATCAAATGGAACCTTCTCGCTTAGAAACTGGCGAGAAAACTTTCCTGCACAAACAAGTTGGAGGAGGAGCTTGAGGAGGAGGAGGAGGAGGAGGTGGTAAAGGAACTCGTAGGTCTCGGTCTGTCTTTACTACACCACACAGCAGCAGGTCTAGGGTGTACTACACCACCACACAGCAGCAGGTCCAGGGTGTACTACACCACCACACAGCAGCAGGTCCAGGGTGTACTACACCTCCACACAGCAGCAGGTCCAGGGTGTACTACACCACCACACAGCAGCAGGTCCAGGGTGTACTACACCACCACACAGCAGCAGGTCCAGGGTGTACTACACCACCACACAGCAGCAGGTCCAGGGTGTACTACACCACCACACAGCAGCAGGTCCAGGGTGTACTACACCACCACACAGCAGCAGGTCCAGGGTGTACTACACCACCACACAGCAGCAGGTCCAGGGTGTACTACACCACCACACAGCAGCAGGTCCAGGGTGTACTACACCACCACACAGCAGCAGGTCCAGGGTGTACTACACCTCCACACAGCAGCAGGTCCAGGGTGTACTACACCTCCACACAGCAGCAGGTCCAGGGTGTACTACACCACCACACAGCAGCAGGTCCAGGGTGTACTACACCACCACACAGCAGCAGGTCCAGGGTGTACTACACCTCCACACAGCAGCAGGTCCAGGGTGTACTACACCTCCACACAGCAGCAGGTCCAGGGTGTACTACACCACCACACAGCAGCAGGTCCAGGGTGTACTACACCACCACACAGCAGCAGGTCCAGGGTGTACTACACCTCCACAACAGCAGGTCCAGGGTGTACTACACCACCACACAGCAGCAGGTCCAGGGTGTACTACACCACCACACAGCAGCAGGTCCAGGGTGTACTACACCTCCACAACAGCAGGTCCAGGGTGTACTACACCACCACACAGCAGCAGGTCCAGGGTGTACTACACCACCACACAGCAGCAGGTCCAGGGTGTACTACACCACCACACAGCAGCAGGTCCAGGGTGTACTACACCTCCACAACAGCAGGTCCAGGGTGTACTACACCACCACACAGCAGCAGGTTCAGGGTGTACTACACCTCCACAACAGCAGGTCCAGGGTGTACTACACCACCACACAGCAGCAGGTCCAGGGTGTACTACACCACCACACAGCAGCAGGTCCAGGGTGTACTACACCGCCACACAGCAGCAGGTCCAGGGTGTACTACACCTCCACAACAGCAGGTCCAGGGTGTACTACACCACCACACAGCAGCAGGTCCAGGGTGTACTACACCACCACACAGCAGCAGGTCCAGGGTGTACTACACCGCCACACAGCAGCAGGTCCAGGGTGTACTACACCACCACACAGCAGCAGGTCCAGGGTGTACTACACCACCACAACAGCAGGTCCAGGGTGTACTACACCTCCACAACAGCAGGTCCAGGGTGTACTACACCACCACACAGCAGCAGGTCCAGGGTGTACTACACCACCACACAGCAGCAGGTCCAGGGTGTACTACACCTCCACACAGCAGCAGGTCCAGGGTGTACTACACCTCCACAACAGCAGGTCCAGGGTGTACTACACCACCACAGAGCAGCAGGTTCAGGGTGTACTACACCACCACAGAAGTAGGTCCAGGGTGTACTACACCTCCACACAGCAGCAGGTCCAGGGTGTACTACACCGCCACACAGCAGCAGGTTCAGGGTGTACTACACCTCCACACAGCAGCAGGTCCAGGGTGTACTACACCACCACACAGCAGCAGGTCCAGGGTGTACTACACCACACAGCAGCAGGTCCAGGGTGTACTACACCACCACACAGCAGCAGGTCCAGGGTGTACTACACCTCCACACAGCAGCAGGTCCAGGGTGTACTACACCTCCACACAGCAGCAGGTCCAGGGTGTACTACACCTCCACACAGCAGCAGGTCCAGGGTGTACTACACCACCACACAGCAGCAGGTCCAGGGTGTACTACACCACCACACAGCAGCAGGTCCAGGGTGTACTACACCACCACACAGCAGCAGGTCCAGGGTGTACTACACAACCACAGCAGCAGGTCCAGGGTGTACTACACAACCACAGCAGCAGGTCCAGGGTGTACTACACCTCCACACAGCAGCAGGTCCAGGGTGTACTACACCACCACACAGCAGCAGGTCCAGGGTGTACTACACCACCACACAGCAGCAGGTCCAGGGTGTACTACACCTCCACACAGCAGCAGGTCCAGGGTGTACTACACCACCACACAGCGCAGTCAGGTGTACTCCACACAGCGGTCAGGTGTACTACACCACCACACAGCAGCAGGTCCAGGGTGTACTACACCACCACACAGCAGCAGGTCCAGGGTGTACTACACCCACACAGCAGCAGGTCCAGGGTGTACTACACCACCACAGCAGCAGGTCCAGGGTGTACTACACCTCCACACAGCAGCAGGTCCAGGGTGTACTACATCACCACAGCAGCAGGTCCAGGGTGTACTACACCACACACAGCAGCAGGTCCAGGGTGTACTACACCTCCACACAGCAGCAGGTCCAGGGTGTACTACACCACCACACAGCAGCAGGTCCAGGGTGTACTACACCACCACACAGCAGCAGGTCCAGGGTGTACTACACCCCACAGGCAGTTTATGGTGTACTACACCACCACAACAGCAGCAGGTCCAGGATGTACTACACCTCCACACAGCAGCAGGTCCAGGGTGTACTACACCTCCACACAGCAGCAGGTCCAGGGTGTACTACACCTCCACACAGCAGCAGGTCCAGGATGTACTACACCACCACACAGGAGCAGGTCCAGGGTGTACTACACCACCACAGAAGCAGGTCCAGGGTGTACTACACCACCACACAGCAGCAGGTCCAGGGTGTACTACACCACCTCAACAGCAGGTCCAGGGTGTACTACACCACCTTAACAGCAGGTCCAGGGTGTACTACATCTCCACACAGCAGCAGGTCCAGGGTGTACTACACCCCCACACAGCAGCAGGTCCAGGGTGTACTACACCGCCACACAGCAGCAGGTCCAGGGTGTACTACACCGCCACACAGTAGCAAGTTTATGGTGTACTACACCACCACACAGCCGCAGGCTCAGGGTGTACTACACCTCCACAACAGCAGGTCCAGGGTGTACTACACCACCTCAACAGCAGGTCCAGGGTGTACTACACCACCACACAGCAGCAGGTCCAGGGTGTACTACACCTCCACAACAGCAGGTCCAGGGTGTACTACACCACCACACAACAGCAGGTCCAGGGTGTACTACATCTCCACACAGCAGCAGGTCCAGGGTGTACTACACCCCCACACAGCAGCAGGTCCAGGGTGTACTACACCACCACACAGCAGCAGGTCCAGGGTGTACTACACCTCCACACAGCAGCAGGTCCAGGGTGTACTACACCTCCACAACAGCAGGTCCAGGGTGTACTACACCTCCACACAGCAGCAGGTCCAGGGTGTACTACACTTCCACACAGCAGCAGGTCCAGGGTGTACTACACCTCCACACAGCAGCAGGTCCAGGGTGTACTACACCTCCACACAGCAGCAGGTCCAGGGTGTACTACACCACCACACAGCAGCAGGTCCAGGGTGTACTACACCACCACACAGCAGCAGGTCCAGGGTGTACTACACCACCACACAGCAGCAGGTCCAGGGTGTACTACACCTCCACACAGCAGCAGGTCCAGGGTGTACTACACCTCCACACAGCAGCAGGTCCAGGGTGTACTACACCTCCACACAGCAGCAGGTCCAGGGTGTACTACACCACACAGCAGCAGGTCCAGGGTGTACTACACCTCCACACAGCAGCAGGTCCAGGGTGTACTACACCTCCACACAGCAGCAGGTCCAGGGTGTACTACACCTCCACACAACAGCAGGTCCAGGGTGTACTACACCGCCACACAGCAGCAGGTCCAGGGTGTACTACACCGCCACACAGCAGCAGGTCCAGGGTGTACTACACCTCCACACAGCAGCAGGTACACTTGTGTAAAGATCATCAATCAAGTATTGACTCACCGCTCATCACGGTAAACAGTCAGTACCACACATAAAGCTTCTCTGTGTGGAGGAGGAGAGAGGGGCGGGAGGTGCAGGGAGAGGGTGATCGACACAAGACTGAGAAGGGGAGAGTGAGGGAGAGGAAAGGGCGGGAGCTTAGTGTGATAGAGAGAAAGAGAGGGAAGAGGGCGGCCGGAAGTGTCAGTCACAGTTATGGAAAAATATTTTCTACAATAAGATAAATACTGGAGAGGTTGACCTGTGGTGACGACACAATTGATGTAGTTGTGTGTGACGTCAACACAGAGTAATGATGCCCGCATTACATAGCTACACCTGTGTTTATAATGTGTTACAACAGCTTTGTTATATAGCTACAACACCTGTGTTATATAGTCTAGCACCTGGGTTATAGTTTCAATACCTGTGTTATATAATTACTACACCTGTGTTATGTAAATGCAGCATCTGTGTTATATAGATACAGCACTCTACACCCCCCAGAAACGGACTAAAGTCACCACTTATACTGTACATACTGTACAGGTGATGAAGGTGTATAAACAGGACACATCTTAGTACTTATAATACCAGTGAGTTAAACCCACCCATGAGCAACACACTGCTGGAAGAGTATTGTCACTCCTGAGTTTTTCTGCTGGAACACAAAGATACGGGGTGATAGTTTACCTGTTACTGTATGACCGATTAACTCCGTATAGTTGTATAATATATCTCAAGATACTTTTTTTATCAGTCATATATATCACACAAGTAGAACACTTTCATCGCACAACACTTCCAGGTATTCTTTTCACCTCAATTTGTTCCTGCAAACGTTGCCGCCGTCTGCACACTTGCAAGCTCCAGAGCATGTCAGTTAGCTTTCCTGCATGTGCAATTGTGTGATGTACATCCCTTTGTGCACCCACATGAGACAATATCCTTGCACGACTCGAGAATTGCAGCGAGTGACACAATATTTGGGGATAGCTTTCTGTCTTCCATTTCCCAGGCCATGGCTACAGATGAGGGCGGGAAAAACTGTGTCTGATGGTCAGCTTCCATGCCTTGCTGTGGCTGTAAGCTCCTACAGCGTGATATTTTCAGAACAGTTTTATGCGGTTTTCGACATAGCTGCTTGTTTCTGACACACAGTATAACTTTCACACAAACTGTATCCCTGACTGTCTCGTGTGCCAGTTCTCCTTTCCCAAGGTCTTAGAGAAGGTGACTGACTGTGTTGAGCATTTTCCAAGCAGTCGTCTTGGGTCGTCCAGCAAAGTAGAACACAGTCACATACTGTTATTGCACTGACAGGAAGGACGGTTTCAAAGGCCGGCTCAGCGAGAGAAAGCTTCTGGTTGATTTCATGCGCTGGGATATATTTGCGACGCTGAGAAGTGTCTGTCTCCATAAATATATTTTTACACTTATTTGTAGAAATTTGCCACCAACAGGACTAGCCCATTGAAGTCACGGGCTGAGACAACAAAACTCTTCACTGTGATGTGCCTACAACTCAGGACAAGCCTTAAGTCGTTTCCTCGTAGTCTGCTCATAGCTTCTGAAAACGCAAAAATATATTATATGTCTGTATGTTTCTATATATGTGATGCCACCAGGACAGACTTCAAGGGGGTGGTGTTAACACTTAGAGGAGCATCACCTCCGCCTCCTGTGTCGCATTCAGCCCATACGAGCACGAACTGATCGCTATAAACTCAGCCCAGTCCCAATCATTGAAAAAATTATCAATAACTTGTAATCAACCAGTGTATTCACTCCCAGTCAATCATACTTTTTGCACTGTCACTATGTTGAAATGCCCTGTAGCTTGGGCTTACATAAGAACATAAGAACATAAGAATGGAGGAAACTGCAGCGGGCCTATTGGCCCATACTGGGCAGTCCCGTTTACACCCAACCCCTATTGCTCATATGAGCATCCAACCTATGTTTGAAGCAAATCAGCGTATTCGAGTTAATGATGATATTTGGTAACTTGTTCCATTCATCCACTACTCTGTTTCCAAACCAGTGTTTACCTATTTCACGCCTAAATCTAAATTTGTCTAATTTAAAACCATTGTTACGAGTTCGCTCCTGGTGGGATAATTTGAGTACCTTTGTAATGTCCCCTTTGTTTAGCCCTGCCTTCCATTTATACACCTCTATCAGGTCGCCCCTCGCTCTACGTCTCTCAAGGGAGTGCAAATTAAGATGCTTTAACCTGTCTCTATACTCAAGGTTCCTGATACCCGGGATTAGTCTTGTCATTCTCCTCTGAATTCTTTCCAAGGATTCTATATCCATTCTGTAATACGGTGACCAGAACTGGACTGCGTAATCCAGGTGTGGTCTCACAAGAGCAAGATACAGTTTTAGGATGACCTCGCTAGTCTTGTAACTAACACTCCTTTGTATGAACCCAAGTACTTTATTAGCCTTGTTTCGAGCAAAAACACATTGTTTACTTGGCTTAAGGTTCCTACTTATCATTACTCCTAAATCTCTCTCGCAGTCGGATTTCTCTATGGCATCGTTGTTCATCTGGTATCTGGTTTCCCTGTTTACATTTCCTATACTGAGTACTTTACATTTGTCAATGTTGAATTTCATCTGCCATTTTTCAGACCATTCGAAAAATTTGTTTAGATCCTCCTGTAGTTTTGCCGAGTCCTCGTCAGATTTGATAACACGTCCTATTTTAGTATCATCAGCAAATTTACTTCTCCCCACCTAGTTATTATATATCATATTTGTATCACTTATGTTACTTATATATTATTTGTAAATCAAGAGACCCATTCTCCAATTATGTAACTGTATATTTTCAGCCTTCCGGCTGCCATGCTCTTTCAATAAACCGTTAATTATTATTATTATTATTATTATTATTATTAATATTATTATTACACTGCTGCTGCCAACTTAGTTGCCATCTACGAGGCGTGGCAAATTTTTCTTGAAACTTGCCACATTGAGGGATATCAACTCTTTCATCATCTTCGTTCACATGGACGTGGAAAGGGCGTTGACCTCCTCTGTCAAGATAAACTACGCCCGTCACGCCTGCATGTTTTAGTCCCAGCTGATGTGGAGGCATTATGGGTTCGTGTTATGCCACGTGCCCGCCTTCGCCACGCTGCCTCTATCATATACTGTGTGGCATACCACCCGTCTTGCTCACCCATCAGAGACATTCTTATCAATCACCCCATTACCACCTCATAGTTACGTGCCCATTTGCCAAGCTAGTACTTGTGGTGGGATGCAATCCTAGACAAGGTTCTTCAAACTCCAGAGCACGAGCAGTAGATATATTCAATAAGTGGTACAAGACTTGGCGTGATAGCCGACCGATACAGAAGCGGGAACTAGGGACCCCGGGCCGTGTGTAGGCCGAGGCTGATCTGAGGGGAGTTGTCTAGCTGGGCAAGGAGAGTTGCTAGACATCACTAGGACAATAAATGAGGTCTTCTAATTACTCGACTAGCGCGGTACAGACATAGTATATCGGGACATAGTGAGTGAACATGGGCATTAGACATAAGCATAGATATCAGACATGCTATGATAATATGGTAATACAGACATGTGAATAAATGGTGCAATGAATGGTAACAGAGTCCTGCCGTCAGGCGTGTTCACATATCTTGGTACCCACATATCTATACACCTCCCTCCCCCTTTACGCTCGTAGTGCAATCTCGAGCGGCTACGGACTCTTTTTCCATGAGTCGGGGGGAGCGGCGAGGGACAATGGGGGGATCAACTGGCGACCTTCGTTCCTGGTCTGGGCAAGGGGACACAGGGGACGGGGAGGAAGGTTCGTCACTAGAGGATGGCACTGGGCGGAGATGGCGTCTGTTTCGCCACCACACACGACCACTGGGGAGGCGGACTTGGTACGAACGAGACTCGCCACGGCCCATGACGACCCCGACCTTGTCCCAGCGGTGTGACGTCGGGTCCTGGATTCGTACTTGCTGGCCGACGGTCAACCTGGGAAGGGGGCGGGCGTGGGCGTCATAGTGGCTTGTCACTTGGGCCATCCGGGCAGCCTCACGGCGGTCACACTCGTCCGCCTTGATCTGCCATTCATCTAAGAAGGACTGGGGGTGGGCAGGCACACAAGTACGAAGGGGGCGGCCATACAACACCTGGGCAGGAGAGCGTCCGGCAGGGGTAGGGGTGTTACGGAGTTCTAGTAGGCCCCTGTCGAACTCCTCGCAGTCCAGGTTCCCCGTTGGTGCTGTCTTGAGGATGAGGTATTTTACGGACTTTACCGCTGCCTCGGCGTGGCCATTCGCCTGCGGGTAATGAGGGGAGGTGACGATGTGGTGGACGCCCCAGCGTTCGGCGAAGCTCTTGAACTCGTGGCTATTGAACGGGGGCCCACCGTCGGTTCGGAGGCGGAGAGGCACTCCGACTTCCCGGAAGAAGCAACAAAACATCCGGATGACCCTGGAAGAGGTGGTGTCCCGACCACAGGGAACTACCACGGGCCATCCAGAGAGCCTGTCGGCGACCACCAGGAAAGACTTTCCGGCCACATTAAAGAAGTCGGCGGACACGGATTCAAAGGGCCGCTTTGGGAGGTCATTGCACAGGTACGGCTCTTGTTGCTGGCTGGGCTGGAGTTGCTGGCAAGGCTCACAGGCCTCCACCGTGCTCTTAATATCGGCGTCAATACCAGGCCAGAAGACGGTCTGACGGGCTCTGCGCCTGGTGGCTTCAACGCCGCGGTGGCTGTCATGGAGGCGGGATAAGGTGCGCCGGCGGAGGGCAGCGGGGACGACGATCCTGGGGCCGTACAACACCAGCTCTCCGTCCGCATAGAGGCTATCCCTTAGCTTCCAGAAGGGGAGGGCGGAGGCGTGAATGTCGTAGCGGTTGGTGGGGAATCCAGTGGAGACGTAATCGAGGAGTTGGACGTATGCCGGGTCTTGAGCGGCGGCGATGCGAAGCTCCTGGAGAGTCCTATCGTCTTCGATGGGGGGCGTCGTCGTCATCTTGTCAGCAAGAGAAGTGGCTGTGTGTGTCACTAAAGACCGAACGTGAGCCGCGGCCGTGGTACAGTCGACTTCATCTTCAGGTGTGGGGCGACTAACAGGGGCTCGGGAGAGGGCGTCTGGTATGCACAGAAGTTTCCCGGCGCGCCACACAGCTGTAAAGACGTAAGGGGCGGTCTTCTCTTTGAGACGTTGGAGGCGAGGATTTTCGATGGCGTCCAACGTGTAGTGATTGAGGATGGGTATGAGCGGGCGATGGTCCGTCATGAGGGTGAAATGCCCAAGGCCGGACAGGTAAAGGCGGCACTTGGCCATAGCCCAGGCGACTGCCAGCATCTCTAGTTCGATGGTGGCGTATCTGGTCTCCGTGTCCGTCAAAAACCTGGAGCCACACTGAACTAAGCGCAGTCTACCCTGGCCGTGATCTTGAAGGAGGGCATATCCGAGGCCGTATAGACGGGAGGCGTCGGTCTGGAGGACCACTGGTAAGGACGGGTCGAAGGGTGCCAAGGCTGGTGGTGACAGCAACGCCTTCTTAACATTCCTGAACGCTAGGTCGTGGTCAGGAGTCCAGAGGAAAGAGCGCTTGGGGCTCATGAGGGGGCGTAGAGGTTGGGCTGATGTGGCGATTTTAGGGGAGAAGTCGGCCAGCTGATTTACCAGCCCATAAATGAGCGAAGGTCGGTCAGGTTCGCTGGAGCAGGGAAGTCCCTGATGGCCTTGACCTTCTCCTCATCAGCTGAGATCCCCTCTGGCGAGATGTTGTAGCCGCAGTAGTTAACTTGGGAGGCGGCGACCACAAATTTCTCTTTGTTCAGGGTGATACCATGGGCGCGGCATCTTGTGAGCATCAGATGAACTCGGTTCAAGTGGGCCGGGAGATCATCGTCGAAGAGCAGGATGTCATCTACGACCTTCACGCAGTTGGTGACACCCTGCAGAGCCATATCCCCACGGAGGCAGTACGCATCCCCCGTTGCTGCGAAGCCCATGGGTCCGCGGCAGTGTTGGAAGCGGCCGTGGGGCGTGATGAATGTGGTGAGGTGGCGGTCTTCTTCCGCCAGGTCGACTTGCCAGTACCCATGTAGTGCATCCGCCGTGGTAAAGAACTTTGCAGACGGGGTGACGCTGCGGACTGCTTGGATGGGCGTAGGCGATGGATGGGCGGGACGGGAGACCTGCGAGTTGAGATGGGTGAGGTCCACTGTGATGCGAACACCTACAGGCTTGGGTGCCAAGACCATAGGGTGGCACCACTCGGAGGGCTCCTCGCCGGCGTGTCTGATGATCCCCTGCTGCACCAGAGAATCGAGCTCCGCCTTCACCTTGTCCCGTAGGGCAAAGGGGATAGGCCTGGGTGTGTGGGTGGCGAAAGGCGTCGCGCCAGGCTTGAGGTGGATTCTCATCGGGGGGCCTGTCATCTTCTTGAGCGGCGTCTTCTGGAGGTCGGACTTGGAGACAAGGACGTCGCTGAACTGGCGAAGAAAGAACTCCCGGGCGGCAGCAGGTGTGGTCATGGCTGAAACAGGTATCTCTGCACACCTGTTGAGGTGTGTCACGGCGAGGATGGGCTTTGGGAACTCGGATGAGACGATGGCCAAGTCCTGACAATGACCACATGACAAGAGAGGGGTTTGGATGCCCTCGTGGACGTGGACTGTGGCAAGGCAAGACTTGGGACCGAGCTGTAATGTTGCCTTGAAGCAACCCAAAGCTGGAGACATCGGGGACCCGTCCGCTGTGAGCACGTCGTTCATGGCTGTGGGTGACAGGCTACTCCTGGGAATGTTGAGGGCGTCCAGGTGTGTTGGTCCAATCACCGTGATGTCCGCGCCCGTGTCAGGTATCATCAGGAGGTTGGAAGAGTTGGTACCGTAGGACAGGCGGACATTGACGGGCTTGGGGGACCTGTCACTCGAGGCATCATCCACGCGTCGGCATCCTTTGTTGTTCTTGGGAGACGGTGAAGAGACGGTTTGACCTGGAGATGGAGGCTTCTTGGTGGACCCGCAACACTTGGCGAAGTGTCCTTGCTTGTTGCAAGCGTTGCATGAGACCTTGTTGGCGGGACATCGAGGTGTGCGGGGCCAATGGCCTTGAAACCCGCAGTTTCGACATGTACTATCAGCCGCAGGGCACTTTCCTGGACCGTGCTGGCGCTGACAGCTTCTGCAGGATTCGGGGGACAAAACTGGTGACTGTGACGGGGGCTGTGGAGAGGACGCCGTCTGCATCTGGCGTTGATTCCTCTTGTAGGTGGAGACGGCGTGAACTTGAGATGGCGATGAGTGTATAGCTGAGGCAGCCTCTCTTGTGGCCTCATACGACCTGCAACAGGTGACGAAGTCGGTGAGGGGAGAGGCGGCGTCGAGGGTGAGGAGTTTCTGAAGCAGGTCCTCGTCACGTACACCCATCAGCAAGATCATCTTGAGCTGGATCTCAGCACAGGTTACAGGATCGCCTGTACATAGGTCCACCTCGGCTGCTAGGTCCTTAAGTCGTGCGTAGAAGTCTGAGAATGATTCCCCAGAAGCTTGTTTGCAGGATAGCAGTTCCCTGCGACGCAAAGCTTCATTGCGGAGGCCACGGAAATGACTCTGCAAGGCGTCTAAGACCTCTTTCACTGACATGGAGGAATCAGGGGGAATGGCTAGCGTGTGCTCTAGGAGGCGTTGGACTTCGAGGGAAATGCACGATCTTAATTGGATGAGTTGTTTATGAGGGGGCATTCGGTTGAGGTCAGACATGACAGCAAAGTCTTCGAACCGACGTCGCCATTGACGGTATACTTGATATGTTGCATCAGATTGAAGAGGTGGGGGGCTGGTAACTGAAGACTTGCTGTGCAGGGGTGTGCTCGGGACGGCAAGCGGTGGAGGAGGCACGGAGAGGTCGACGAGAGTTGAGACTGGAGCAGGTGGTTGAGAAGGCACTGAGGTATACCCAAGGGGGCTAGGTGACGTGTGAGGAGGCGTTGTCTGAAGGATAGATGAAGAGGCTGAAGCTGGCGAATTGGTTGTGGCAGCTGGTGAAGTCGTCCTCGTTGTCAGCAATTCCAATAGTCCCAGGAATTTGTGGGTATCAGCTTGGTGTTGTTGTTGAAGTTGAAGACGGTAAGCTGATTCCTCTGACTGTCTTGACAATTCCTCTTGACGTCTTGACAATTCCTCTTGACGTCTTGACAATTCCTCTTGACGTCGTTTTTCCTCCTCTAATTGACGTCTTTGGGCTTCCTTCTCTTGGGAAACTTGTAGGAAGTGAATTAACTGACGTATATCCTGGCTCCCATCCTTTGAATTTGGCGCGCTCGGCGTGTGAGGCGTGAGGGGGGTGGGAGGGTCTGTGAGGCTTCGTCTTCCTCATAATCCTCATCTAAATTTCCCAGCAAATCGTCGTGGTCAGACATCTCGTGTTTGGTGTGGTTGCGATGGGAAAGACAAGGAGAATAAGGTGGAGTGCTATGTTTTCGTCAATGTACTTGCTTAAGTGCAGGAACTGGCGGGCAAGTAAAAGAGTATTGACTAATATTTGTGAAGTGAGAGGAGGCGTTGGCAGCGGTGTATTCGCTCGGGCGCCCGGGCGAGGGGCTGGTGACTCAGTGTAGGGGTGGGAGTCAGTCAGTGGCTTGTAGGCCTACGTGGACGGGGGGTGTATGCCGGAGGTGCTGTCTTGGAGACTGGGCTGAAGGCGTCTCTGCTACCTGTAGGGCCGCAGAGACATAGCAAACAGACATAAAAGGCACTGCACTTCACTTAGGGCACTTCACAAGGTCACAAAGCACTTTAAATCCAGGGGCACCGTGGAGTATATCTTCTGGGCGGGAAACAGAGGAGGCCGGGGTACAGACTAGGCCGGCTTTTGCAACTTGTGAACTGTCGTGTTGGAGCTACTCAACTGCGCCATGTGGTGGGATGCAATCCTAGACAAGGTTCTTCAAACTCCAGAGCACGAGCAGTAGATATATTCAATAAGTGGTACAAGACTTGGCGTGATAGCCGACCGATACAGAAGCGGGAACTAGGGACCCCGGGCCGTGTGTAGGCCGAGGCTGATCTGAGGCAAGTTGTCTAGCTGGGCAAGGAGAGTTGCTAGACATCACTAGGACAATAAATGAGGTCTTCTAATTACTCGACTAGCGCGGTACAGACATAGTATATCGGGACATAGTGAGTGAACATGGGCATTAGACATAAGCATAGATATCAGACATGCTATGATAATATGGTAATACAGACATGTGAATAAATGGTGCAATGAATGGTAACAGAGTCCTGCCGTCAGGCGTGTTCACATATCTTGGTACCCACATATCTATACAGTACTATACAGGGTTTATAACGAAATTGATACCACTGATATCCAGGAACAGCTGCTACTATCACAAGTTGCGAACTTCTCTACACACGGTCAAAATACCCTCGACCTTATCTTAACTGACTTAACGGACCAGTACCAACTACCTCAACCAATGCCTCCTATCGTGTGTAGCACACACTTATCAGTGTTCTGGTCTCCAGTTCCCATTACCAGCCAAGTGCAGAGACCCTACATCAAGACCTACAGGCCGATTACTGACTGTAGTGCGACTCTTCGGGCAATGGATAGTTCACCATCCCTGGACTGAGGTACTTAATTTGGATGACGTGGGCACCAAATGGTTAAACTACACTAACACCACCATGGAAGTTCACCACCACTTCTTCTCCGAGAAGTCCGTCAGATCACACCCAGCTGACTTGTCCTGGATGACACATCGGATCGAAAGACATATGCAGAAGAGAGACAGCGTGTTTTATGGCAATGACCACAACCGCTACAGGTCCCTTTGTAACCAAGTCATCCGTGAAATACGCGTCGCAAAGAAGTCTCACTACCCAGACAAGCGGCAACACCTGAAACAGACCAACATCAGTCAGTGGTATGGTAAGTTAAAGAACTGTGTGGAGCAAACAATAAGACACACCCATTCCCCTTCACAACCATGTCAGTAATGGTGACACCTGAGCAATCGAACAACCATTTCGCAACTACAGAATATGCCAGTCGCTCTCTGGCTTGACACAACCAGTCTACCTGCTTACCTACCAGCCCCCTTACCCACTGACTTAGTGGAACAATTTGAAGTAGCAAAACGTCTGGACAAACTGAAGTTAAAACGCTCCACCATCCCAATTGACTTCCCAATGAAACTATACAAGGAGTTCTCCCCGGATCTAGCTAAACCCTCTGCTCCATCATCAATGATTCCCTCATCCAAACAAAATGCCCAGGTGACTGGAAGACCTCATGTGTGTCACCTGTGCCCAAGTCAACTAACCCACAATCCTTAAATGAACTACAACCTATTGACATCACCTCAAAACCCAGCTTAATCTAATAAAGTTTCGTTTTTGACTGGGCTTATGCTGATATCGCAGGCGCCATACATCCTCAGCAATTTGGCAATATGAGAACTTCCTCCACCACTCACTATCTTGTCAGCTTTCTCGACTACATATACCACCATCTGGAAAAACGAAAGACGTCTGTGGCTGTTACCTTCATTGTCTTCACCAAAGCATTTGACCTAGTCGACCACAATTTAATCAACAACGCTATCGACTTCGAGTTTCGGAGAAGTCTTATCCCATGGTTTACAGACTTAATCAGTGACCGACGCCAAGCCGTATGCTTCCAAGAGCTGTCTCCCCTTTTCAGTCACTCACCTCTGGTGTCCCCCAAGGCACCAAGATGGGATCGCTCTGCTTCCTTATACTTATCAATAATGCCCAAATGATGCTCGCTGAAAATATGTCGACGACTCCGCCATTGGAATCAGTGTGAACAATTCGGCTCCTATCTACACCGAGCTCCAGAATATATTGAACAATCTCCAAAATTGGACCACCAACAACCACCTCACCGTCAACCAACCATGGTCATGCACATCAACCTCTCCTCTGACCTTATCCCACCTCCCTCCCTTACTTTGGGCCCCAACACACTCCAAGTTGTGGTCCCCACCAAGCTACTCGACGTCACTAAATATAACAAACTAAATTGGAAAACACTCGTCAGTACAAATGTCAAATCCTCCAGTTTTCGCTGCCACCTCCTCCGCCGACTCAAGTCCCTCAGAGCTCCTGCGCCCGAGTTCCTCAGTGCTTACACAATATTCATACTTCCCAAGCTGACCTATGCCTCCTCCCCTGCCTTGTCTACCTCTCTATATGCCACACAACGGAAACACCTAGAAAAAATGCAGAAGAGGGTATGCAAGATTATTCACTCCACTGACTCTCTCGGCTTTCTCTGATCATCACCACGACCTCATCTGCAAATTTGGTTACACGATTCTGCGCCATCCTCGACACCGGCTCTTACTACCACCCGAAATCCCTCGTCTGCGAATTGTTGTTCGACCCCACAACCGCATCCATCCCATAAGAGCAAGTACTGATCGCTATAAGAACAGCCCAGTCCTAACCATTGTAAAAACTATCAATAACTCGTAATCAACCAGTGTATTCACTCCCAACCAATCTTACCCTTTTGTACTGTTACTTTGTTGAAATGTCTTGCAGTATGACCTTCTCTCCACCTTGTTATTATATATCACATTTGTATCACTTATGTTACTTGTATATTATTTGTCAATCAAGTGACCCATTCCCCAATTATGTAACTATATTTTCAGCCTTCCGGCTGTCATACTCTTTCAATAAACCGTTAATTATTATTACACACACATAAAACCGTAAAAAAACGTACATACATACACACACACACGTAAACACACGCACAAATAAAAAGACACATAAGCACACGCACACAGAAAAAGACACACATGTAAACACACACAACACCATAAACACACAGACACAGGCACACAGAAATGGAAACACACACACACACACACACACAAAGTCGAATGCTCTGAGCTGCATCAATGGCAATCCAATTTGTCTCAAGTGGCGGTGGGTCTGAGATCAATTTTATACACAGGAGAGCTGATGAGACTTCAACTTACGCTTATTATACTGTCGGAAACTTGGAAAGACTGGCTGGAGAGGTTAATGGTGAAAAGAAGGTGGTGGTGGGGTGGTGGTGGTGGTGATGGTGGTGGTGGTGGTGATGGTGGTGGTGGGGTGGTGGTGGTGGAGGAGGGTGGTGGTAGAGGAGGGTGGTGGTAGAGGAGGGTGGTGGTGGTGGTGGTGGAGGAGGGTGGTGGTGGAAGAGGGTGGTTGGTAGGAGTAGGTACGGTGGAGCAATAGGGATTTTGGGATTATGCGGAGTTGAAGGAATTATAGGTGCGTGCGTGCATACGTGTGGGTATGTATGTATGTACGTGTGCATACGTGTGCATACGTGTGGGTATGTATGTATGTACGTATGCATGTACGTATGTATGTACGTATGTATGTATGTATGTACTTATGTATGTATGTACTCGTATGTGTGTGTGTGTGTGTGTGTGTGAGTCAAGATGTGTGGTCGCAGCCTGCGCTCCTGCTTCACCACATAAATCAACTCACGCGCAGCCATCACCCAGCTCATCATACCTCTCATCATCATCAAACCCCTTATACCCCCCAAAAGTCCTATGGCGACGGACGAGTGGCGGCGGGAACGGGCAGAAATGACTGCCGGGAGTCTCTAGTCACAACTTTGCACATGGGCAGCACAGATGAGATGGTCGTTTATGAACTGGGATCTAGGCAGCAGCGCAATCCTGTCCTGTCTGTGCGACTGAACAGCCCTTAAGAGGAGCCACTCTGCTCACCCCACACGGGGAAGGGGCTAGAAAAGATGCCCTAAACATCGTCTGTCTAAAAACCCAACCTGACTGGGCAACCGCACCCAGTAAGGTCATCCTTATGCGGTCGAAAACACAGTCAAAATCACAGATCCAAACAAAAACAAACCATACAACCTCTTATGGTCGCTGCATGGAATGTGAGGACCCTTCTGGATACTGGCACAAATACGCGTCCTGGGAGAAGAACTGTCCCTGTGGCAAAAGAGCTGGCTAGGTATAACATCGACATAGCAGCCATCAGTGAGTCCCGGCTCCCAGATGAGGGCCAACTCACAGAACGGGGGTCTGGCTACAGCCCAGTGTTTCTCAAACTTTTTTCACTTCATCCCCCCCATGAGGAACTCTCAACATCCTCGTGGCCTCCCTTTAGTTCTCTCCCAAGCCCCTCACAAATAATGATGAAAATAAACTGTTTTGGTTCTCTTCCTTTATTTTAATGTTTTCAATCATCAAACAGAATGTATATTTTGTTATAGTTCAATGGGATGGATGACATTGTTTCCTTCAGTCAGTCGACTGATTCGAGGTTGAGTAACTGTTAAAGCACATCTCATGTCTGGGTCCAAATGTAACCGGTTTCGGCTTTTATTTTCTATTTGAAGAAGGGTGGAGAAACCAGATTCACGTATATAAATAGTATAAAATGGCAAGAGGATTCGAAGTGCGATCTCATTAATTTTTGGATATGACTGATACATTGAACACCAGAATACAGTCAGAGATTTTTCTTCATAGAGGTCTCTGGCAGCAGAATCGTTCTGAGATCAAGGAATTCGTCTGAACAGGAACTAGAATCGTGCAACCTGAACGAATCTGTTGGAAATGAAAAACTAGCTGCTCCACCATATTATGTAAATATCAAAACTGTACCGCATGGGTATTATGATTACACACAAAGGAAAAAAAAATAAAAATAAAAAGATTTCTTCCCTAACAAGGCAAAGTAACAAAAAAAAGTTGAATCAGAGTTTCCCTTTTCTCCAAACATATACTACTTACACTAGCCTGCCATGGCCCCCCTAAAATCTTGTCATCCCCATCTTGGGGGCCATGGCCCCCAGTTTGTGAAACACTGGGCTACACCTTCTTCTGGAAGGGAAAGCCTGAGGCAGAGAGAAACTGCATTTATGGAGTTGGCTTTGCCATCCGCCAACGCATCCTACACAGACTAACTAAAATGCCTATTGGGATCAACGAGCGCTTCATGACGCTTCGAGTCCCACTGCATCACTCACGTCATGCCTTCTTCATCAGTGCACACACCCCAACACTGGATGCAGAGTATGACATCAAGGAGGCCTTTTATGCTGGCCTCGACAGAGTGCTAACCTCTTTCCCCAGAGAAGACAAGGTTGTGCTCCTTGGCGACTTCAGTGCCAGAGTTGGCAGAGATGCTAACATTTGTCAGGGAACCACAGGGAGAAATGGACTAGGCAAGTGTAATCCCAACGGCCTACTCCTTCTCAGCAAGTGTGCTGCTCACAACCTCATTGTCACCAATACCTTTTTTAGGCAGGCCGACAAGTTCAAGGGATCGTGGCAACACCCGCGATCCAAACACTGGCATCTCATTGACTCCATCATTGTCAGGGAAAGAGATCGCCGAGATGTCCTGATCACCTGTGCCGTGCGTGGCTCAGACCACTGTGACACTGATCATCGACTTGTCAGGGCCAAGCTCTTACTTCACGTCGCCCCAAAACGGCGAAGGCAGCAAGCCTCCAGAAATGGTTTTAATACTAAGCGTCTGGAGGATCCAGCGGTAGCACATGCTTTCAGAGAGCATCTCGAATATGGGCTTATAAACAACCCAACAGTAAACAACGTGAATCTCAGTGCCGAATGGGATACTCTTAATACTGTTATGACAAAGACCTGCAGAGACACCCTCGGCCAGATCAAAAGAATACACCGGGACTGGTTTGATGAAAATGACGAGGCAATCAAAGTACACATAGATGATAAACGTGTTGCTTTACTGACTGACAGAACAACCCTCAGTCTCGGACCAAAGCTGATACCTTCAGCAAGTAGAAAGCGGTAGCCCAGTGGGAACTTCGCAATCTAAAGAACGACTGGCTTAAAAATAAAGCATGTGAAGCACAAGAACTTGCAGATCAGCACAAGATGCGCGATTTTTTTATTTCCACTAAACCATTTTATGGGCCAGTCATTCATGGCACAGTACCCCCTCCGCTCATCTGACGGTAACCACATAATTAAAGACAACGAAGGCCTCCTTCAGCGCTGGAAAGAGCACTACCATTCATTGCTCAACCGAAACACCGATGTGGATGTCGTGACTACCCAGCAGGTCCCTCAGCATTCAGACCTAATCCACCTCAGCTATCCTCCATCCCTGGATGAGGTAGCTACTGCCATCAAACAGATGGAAAATAACAAAGCATAAGGGCCTGATGGAATCCCAGCCGAGGCGTATAAGGCAGGAGGACCTCTGCTTATCAGCCGTCTCCACTTTCTCCTGGAGAATATATTGGAAAAGGAGAAAATCCCCGAGTTCTTAAAGATGCCTCAATTGTCAATATTTATAAGAACAAGGGGGACCGGTCAGATTGTGGCAACTACCGAGGGATCTCGCTGCTCTCGGTAGCTGGCAAGATTATAGCCCGAGTCCTCCTAAACAGAATCCCAATGTGGTTTTAGACCATCACGTGGCACCACTGACATGATCTTTGCTGCCCGCCAGATACAGGAAAAGTGCAGAGAACAGCGTCGTGACCTGTACATGGCTTACATCGGCCTAACCAAGGCATTCAACTCGGTCAAAATGGAAGCCCTCTGGTGGACCCTCAGCCGTTTTGGCTGCCCTCCAAAATTAATCGCCATTGTGAGACAACTCCACTATGGCATGAACGGCAGTGTCCTGCACAATGGCACCCACTCAGAGTCCTTCCCCAACCAAACAGGGGTTAAACAAAGGTGTGTACTGGCACCAACTCTCTTTTCCATCTTCTTGGCTGCCTTCCTTACCCGTGCCAGTGCCAATTTAGCCAGCGGGGTGAACATCGAGTATCGGGTAAAGGGAGGTCTTTTCAACATAAGACGACTCCAGGCAAGAACAAACGTGTAGGCATCTTCCATTACTGAACTTCAGTAAGCAGACGTCCTCACCCTTGTTGCTCACACTGAACACGACCTACAGGAGATCATGAACACCTATGCAGACGCGGATGCACACTTCGGCCTTGAGGTGAATGTACGTAAGACTCAGATTCTTTTTCAACCTGCCCCTGATTCAGACACACCTCCACCATCCATCCAGCTTAACAGTACTACTCTCGTCTTCTCTCAACTCTACCCAACAACGTCAGCTACAGAAAGTACAGAAGAGGGCCTGCAGAATTATGCTCGGTGCAGACTACTCCGGCTACAACAACGCTCTCTCTACCCTGGAAATGCCATCTCTCAGTGATCTCCACCACCACGCACTAGCAGGGTTTGGCAGTGGAAAACTGCAACATCCTCGTCATCGCCACTTATTGCCACCAGCAGTCCCCCGCCCACTTCGTGCAGTCTGCCACTAAAACAAAATTCAGTCCATAAGAACCCGCACTGATAGATATAAGAAAAGCACCATCCCATCTATTGTTAAAATAATAAATAGCTCCTGATTTATGTATTGCACAGCCCTGTAAATGCATTGAACGTACATTATTATGTCAAAATCACATGCAAGTTTGCATATTTTCAGCCACTGGCTGCAACTCTATAAATAAACCGTTTATTATTATTATTATTATTATTTCACACACACACACACACACACACACACACACACACACACTTGTCAACCCTCAGTGAGACAGGACGTGCCCCGAAGGCGCTCCCGGTTTTAGCAGCCAGGCCGAGTCTGTTTGGCCCTGCCACTCCCCCTGCTATACCCCAACGCCCTACCAGCCTTACTACACCAGGATCGATTCAGCAAAACATTCTAGTGATTAGTGAACGATTGATTACGGAGCAGTGCAATAAGTGATTACCATACAGTGCTCGATAGTGCACCCCAAGGAAAAGTCAGACAGTGGGCACTTTATCGGTCCCCTTTAAAGTGCCAGTGACAAGGACCACCGCGGTGTTTACATATATCGTGAAAACTGTGTCGGCGACCCCAAGCACCAGGGACAAAGACCCACGGTCTTTACGACTGACAAATACTAACAGATGTCTACCAGTGTCAGTGTCCCTCAAAGTGCCGCCAGTGACAAACACTTCCGTCCGCCCACAACAGATTTCAACAGATGGCCACCAATCACTTACTCCCGACGCACTCTGTACCATCTAAAGCGTGGGAACGGTTATCCTGATGGCAGTGTTATCGCGCTACTCAAGTCACTAAACCTATTCCACGCGCGGAGCCGTAGACAAGGCCGTCATGCACATAAGCCCATTAGAACCGTAACCTCCACTAGGAAACCGGAGAAACCCACCCCTGACAGACCATACCACCACACTGAAGTTCCACGGATATGGTATGATCTCCCGTCTTTACTGCTATCCAACGTCACTTCCCTAGCTAACAAGTTCGACGAGCTGGCAACTACAGTCAGGTCAACCGCCGCGAGCGTCGTTGCCATATGTGAGGCCTGGCAAATTGTGCCTGAAACGTGTCATATTGAGGGATATCAACTCTTTCATCACCTTCGTTCACAAAGACGCGGAGGGGGCGTTGCCCTCTTCTGTCAAGATGACCTACGCCCGTCACACCTGGATGTTCAAGTCCCAGCAGATGTGGAAGCATTATGGGTACGTGTCGTGCTAAGAGCCCACCCACGCAACACTGCTTCCATTATAATCTGTGTGGCATACCATCCGCCTCGATCACCCACCAGAGACACTCTTATCAATCATCTCATCACCACCTCAGACCACCTCAGAGTTAGGTACCCATGTGCCAAGTTAATATTATGTGGGGATTTAAATGAAATTGACACCACTGATATCCAGGACCAGCTATCACTATCACAAGTTGTGACCTTCCCCACACACGGTCAAAATACCCTGGACCTTATCTTAACTGACTTAGCGGACCAGTACCAACCACCTCAACCAATGCCTCCTATCGGGTGTAGCACACACTTATCAGTGCTCTGGTCCCCAGCTGCCACTCCCACTCAAGTACAGAGACCCTACATCAAGACCTACAGGCCGATTACTGACTCTGCAGTGCGCCTCTTCGGGCAGTGGATAGTTCACCATCCCTGGACTGAAGTACTTAGCGTGGATGACGTGGAAACCAAATGGATAAATTATACCAACACCACCACGCAAGCTCACCACCACTTCTTCCCCGAGAAGTCCGTCAGATCTCACCCAGCTGACTTGCCCTGGATCACACCTCGGATCAAAAGACTTATGCAACAGAGAGACAGAGCCTTTCATCTCAATGACCACATCCGCTACAGGTCCCTTCGCAACCGAGTCATCCGCGAAATACGCACTGCAAAGAAGTCCCACTACCCAACCAAATTACAACACCTGAAACAGACCAACATCAGTCAATGGTATGGTAAGCTTAAAGAACTCTGTGGACTAAACAATAAGACACACCCCCTCCCCTTCCTTAGCCATCTCACTAGTGTTGACGCAGCTGAGCAAACAAATAACCATTTCGCTACTATATGCCAGACGCTCCCACGGCTTGACACAACCACTCTCCCTGCTTACCTACCAGCCTCCCTTCCCACTGACTTAGTAGAAGAATTTGACGTAGCAAAACGCCTGGACAAACTAAAATTAAAACGCTCTACCACCCCCATTGACTTACCAATGAAACTCTTCAAGGAGTTCTCCCCGGAGCTTGCTAAACCCCTCTGCTCCATCATCAATGCTTCTCTCAGTCAAGCCAGATGCCCAGCTGACTGGAAGACCTCTTATGTATCACCAGTGCCCAAGTCAACCAGCCCACAATCCTTAAATCAGCTACGACCTATTGCAATCACCCCAATACCCAGCCTAATCTGTGAAAGTTTTGTGTTCGACTGGGCTTATGCTGATATTGCAGGAGTCGTAGACCCTCAGCAATTTGGCAACATGAAAACTTCCTCCACCACTCACTGTCTTGTCAGCTTTCTCGATTACATATACCGCCATCTCGAGAAACGAAAAACGTCTGTAGCTGTCGCCTTCATTGATTTCACTAAAGCGTTCGACCTAGTCGACCACAATATAATCATCAACAAAGCTATTGACCTCGGGCTTCGAAGAAGCCTCATACCATGGCTTACAGACTTCCTCAGTGACCGACGCCAAGCTGTACGCTTCCGAGGGGCTGTCTCCACCTTTCAGTCACTCACCTGTGGCGTCCCCCAAGGCACCAAGATGGGACCACTCTGCTTCCTTATGCTCATCAATGATGCCCTAAGAGAAACCCCTGCTCGCTGGAAATATGTCGACGACTCCACCATTGGGATCAGCGTCAACAATTCTGCTCCCAACTATACCGCCCTTCAGGATTTATTGAACAGTCTCCAAAACTGGGCTACCAACAACCATGTCACCATCAACCATACCAAGACCATGGTTATGCACATCAACCTCTCCTCCGACATTGTCCCACCTCCTTCCATTACTCTAGGTCCGAACACACTCCAGGTCGTAGATTCCACGAAGCTCCTCGGCGTCACCATAGACAACAAACTAAATTGGAAACCACACGTCAATGAAGTTGTCAAATCCTCCAGTTTCCGTCTCCACCTCCTCCGCCGACTCAAGTCCCTCGGAGTTCCTGCACACGAGCTCCTCAGTGTTTACACAACATTCATACTTCCCAAGCTCACCTATGCCTCCCCCACCTGGTCTTCCTCCCTAAATGCCACACAACGTAAACACCTAGAAAAAGTGCAAAAGAGGGCATGCAAGATTATTCTCTCCTCCTCCTACTCCACATATCAAGAAGCGCTCAACACACTGACCCTTTCGACTCTCACTGACCATCACCACGACCTCATCTGCAAATTTGGTAAGAAGCTTCTACACCATCCCCGACACCGGCTCCTACTACCACCCGAGGTCCCTTGTCCGAGAATTGCTGTTCGACACCACAACCGCATCCAGCCCATACGTGCACGAACTGATCGCTATAAGAACAGCCCAGTCCCAACCATTGTAAAAATTATCAATAACTTGTAATACTGTAACACTGTCACTATGTTGAATTGAACTGTAGTTTGAGCTTTTCCCCATCTAAGTTATTATATGTCTTATTTGTGTCACTTATGTTACTTGTATATTATTTGTAATTCGTAACCCACTCCCCAAATATGTAACTGTATATTTTCAGCCTTCTGGCTGCCAAGCTCTTTCAATAAACCGTTAATTATTATTATTATTATTATTACACACACTACAGGTCCCTTCGCAACCGAGTCATCCGCGAAATGCGCACTGCAAAGAAGTCCCACTACCCAACCAAATTTCAACACCTGAAGCAGACCAACATCAGTCAATGATATGGTAAGCTTAAAAAACTCTGTGGACTAAACAATAAGACACACCCCCTCCCCTCCCCTCCCTTAGCCATCTCACTAATGTTGACGCAGCTGAGCAAACAAATAACCATTTCGCTACTATATGCCAGACGCTCCCCGGGCTTGACACAACCACTCTCCCTGCTTACCTACCAGCCCCGCTTCCCACTGACTTAGTAGAAGAATTTGAAGTTGCAAAACGCCTGGACAAACTAAAATTAAAATGCTCTACCACCCCCATTGACTTACCAATGAAACTCTTCAAGGAGTTCTCCCCGGAGCATGCTAAACCCCTATGCTCCATCATCAATGCTTCTCTCAGTCAAGCCAGATGCCCAGCTGACTGGAAGACCTCTTATGTATCACCAGTGCCCAAGTCAACCAGCCCACAATCCTTAAATCAGCTACGACTTATTGCAATCACCCCAATACCCAGCCTAATCTGTGAAAGTTTTGTGTTCGACTGGGCTTATGCTGTTATTGCAGGAGTCGTAGACCCTCAGCAATTTGGCAATATGAAAACTTCCACCACCACTCACTGTCTTGTCAGCTTTCTCGATTACATATATCGCCATCTCGAGAAACGAAAAACGTCTGTAGCAGTCGCCTTCATTGATTTCACTAAAGCATTCGACCTAGTCGACCACAATATAATCATCAACAAAGCTATTGACCTCGGACTTCGGAGAAGTCTTATACCATGGCTTACAGACTTCCTCAGTGACCGACGCCAAGCTGTACGCTTCCGAGGGGCTGTCTCCACCTTTCAGTCACTCACCTGTGGCGTCCCCCAAGGCACCAAGATGGGACCACTCTGCTTCCTTATGCTCATCAATGATGCCCTAAGAGAAACCCCTGCTCGCTGGAAATATGTCGACGACTCCACCATTGGGATCAGCGTCACCAATTCTGCTCCCGACTATACCGCCCTTCAGGATTTATTGAACAGTCTCCAAAACTGGGCCACCAACAACAATGTCACCATCAACCATACCAAGACCATGGTTATGCACATCAACCTCTCCTTCGACATTGTCCCACCTCCTTCCATTACTTTAGGTCCGAACACACTCCAGGTTGTAGATTCCACGAAGCTCCTCGGCGTCACCATAGACAACAAACTAAATTGGAAACCACACGTCAGTGAAGTTGTCAAATCCTCCAGTTTGCGTCTCCACCTCCTCCGCCGACTCAAGTCCCTCGGAGTTCCTGCACCCGAGCTCCTCAGTGTTTACACAACATTCATACTTCCCAAGCTCACCTATGCCTCCCCTACCTGGTCTTCCTCCCTAAATGCCACACAACGTAAACACCTAGAAAAAGTGCAAAAGAGGGCATGCAAGATTATTCTCTCCCCTTCCTACTCCACATATCAAGAAGCGCTCAACACACTGACCCTTTCGACTCTCACTGACCATCACCACGACCTCATCTGCAAATTTGGTAAGAAGCTTCTACACCATCCTCGACACCGGCTCCTACTACCACCTGAGATCCCTAGCCCGAGAATTGCTGTTCGACACCACAACCGCATCCAGCCCATACGTGCACGAACTGATCGCTATAAGAACAGCCCAGTCCCAACCATTGTAAAAATTATCAATAACTTGTAATAAACGAGTGTATTCACTCCCAGTAAATACTACTTCTTGCACTGTCACTATGTTGAAATGCACTGTAGTTTGAGCTTTTCCCCATCTAGTTATTATATATCTTATTTGTATCACTTATGTTACTTGTATATTATTTGTAATTCGAAACCCATTCCCCAAATATGTAACTGTATATTTTCAGCCTTCTGGCTGCCAAGCTCTTTCAATAAACCGTTAATTATTATTATTATTATTATTATTATTATTATTACACACACACACACACACACAGTGGTGCATCCTAACGGCCGCTGCTTATACCTCCCCCAACATGAATCAACATAACGATAACTAATTCAGTAAACAATGAGGCGTGACTTGTCCTGTTGAAAGCAAACCTTAATGGATACTGGAAATCTAATTTGATAATTATCGCTAAGAGGAAATAAATAAATTGATTTGTGATTAATGACCCGAAGAGATATATTTCTTACCTGGTTGTTAGTTAATTAACTATAGGTGGGGAAAATGAGGTTGGGAGGATGGTGAAGGGAGGGAAGGATGGTGGCTGGAGGAGGACGGTGATGGGAGTTTTAAGTATATTGCTATACACTACACCATCATAATATGTGTTACACCAAGTATTAGTAGCAGTTGATGATGGTAACCTGGTCCACACCTCCATATCATGAACACACACACACACACGCACACACACACACACACACACACAGCCTAGCAACAATATGCCAAATTTGGTGGCGCTGATCCGCTCGACAGCTGATAAACTTTACCTGTTATTAATTTACTGTAGATACTGTACAATCAATAAATAAAATGCAATTCTGATGGAGTTACAGGAACAATACTCTCGTCACCTGCACAGTGCATTATATACCAATCAGTGTAAATAATCATGATGTAGTCAAGTAAACTTCGCTGTTATTATATATTTGTTGTCAACGAGTATCCCTAGCAATTATAAGTCACATAAACCGGCAGTCAGGTGTACAACTCACCTGTCAAATATATCACTATACATTTTATGAAAATCAATTGTGAAATATATTTATGTGACTCCCCGAATTATCAAGTTGAGTATTAACACGTCACAGCCAGCCCATGGGTCCCTGCTGGTGCTGTCAAGCTCACTGAGAGCTAATCCTCGGTACTAGAGGAAGCACTGTAGCCGGCACTGTACTCGAGAGATTTCACTTCCCTATAAATGGAGTCGACTGGGGGGGGGGGGGAGCCTTGAGAGCACACCACTGACCTTTGGGAGAGGAAGCGAGTGTTGTATCCACTCAGCCACTGCGGCCCCAGCAAACATTTTTATAATCAATACCAAAAAATCAAATTAAATCTCTCTCTCTCTCTCTCTCTCTCTCTCTCTCTCTCTCTCTCTCTCTCTCTTCATATATTCACATCATCTCTTAGAGAAGGTTGAGCTCGGCACCTGGCTCAATAGTTCATTAATTAATAGGTAAGATCAGAAGCACCAGGTGAGGAAATGTACCCGTGAACAGCCACTCTCGCTGCCCGGGGACCGAACCAGCCGTCTCCTGTGGCCCTCCCTTCCTCCCTGCCTGCCTCTCTTCTCTATCTTTCTTTCCCTCTTTCCTTCCTCTGCTTTATCACCCCTTTCTCCATCCCTCCTCCTCTACCCGCACACCCTTTCCCTCCTTTTTTTCTTCCACTCACACTCTTCTTTCTACCTCATCCAATCCACACTCTTCCTTCCTACCTCCACCAACTACTCACTCCCTCTTTCCTACTTCCAACCACACACTTCTTCCCTCTCTCTCTCACAACACCATGGAGACAAACGTTCTGTCCCGTCATAAAACAGAAGAGTAATCGCCACATTCAGTTGGAAAAAATATGATAAAACTGTTTAACTCCAACACCGTGTGTGTGTGTGTGTGTGTGTGTGTGTGTGTGTGTGTGTACGAGCTATGACTTACATCTACGCTTGGCCAGAGAAAAAGATGCTGCTGGTGTTATCAAAATAAGTAAAACCAAAAGTTAAAAGATAATTTCAGTGGAAGGATCTTACATAAGAAGGTGGTGAAGGCAGGTAAATATTCCGTGTCAGGGATATTAAAAACATAAAGTTTCCGTCCAATGTTTAACTTGTGTTTAATGAAAGTTTGGAGAAGACTGTTAAGAGGAGACAACACACACACACACACACATGCACGCACACACGCACACTCGCACGCACACACACACACACACACACACGCACGCACGCACGCACGCACGCACGCACGCACACACACTCACACTGTATAAATCTCACCACATAGAGACAGAGACAAAAGCTTCTATACCCAGCTGGTAGTCACACTCACCTCTAGCAATATTACCCACGGACACGCACCCAACATATTTTCTTGTATATTCCATGTAACCATAATGTGTGCGACAATCAGTGTGCGACAATTTTGAGTATTTCAGCCAGAGTGCGAAAGATTATCTTGAACGTGAACTAGAGCGCGATACGTTAACTAATACGTTATGTCAACCAGAGAGCGACAGATTTTCGGCATATTCAAAGCATCTTCTCTAAACAACAAGGCAAAAATGTATGAAAGGTTCTACAAATAATAAAACAAGGTCTCTGAATATTTAATTCTCGTCCTACAGCTTATAACAACAACCAGAGTTGGAAATGGATCACCAACCTTAACCCGTGACCCATGTGACCCGTCGGACACTTGACCCGTGACCCGTTGAACCGAAAAGTATCTGACTAGAATGCATTTGGTAACACTGCCAAAACTACGTTGGTATTATAATCAAACGTCGAATCACAATGTATGAAAAATATGAACTGTCTTTAACAAGTAATCGTACATCCGCTGTCGGTATTATACAAGTAACAAAGTAACATACACTTATCTGTTATAAATTACACACTCGTAATTCACCAGAGTATATGACGGCACTCAAGTGTAATTATCTATATCTCAAAAATGAAGTGACTGTAATTTCCGTATTATTTTGGCTACGCTTGTGGAGTAGCTCAACATTCACTAGTCTTAGGTATACTATAATCTGTTTATTTTGTATGGACAATGTTAAAAAAAGTGTTCGGTTCTTTTACCTGGTTGCCCTTAAATCCCACAAACCGCTTCTGACGTCACAGCCGTAACTCGCGTCTGGGAAATAGTGGCAGTCTTCTGGAGTGTTTACAGGAACCTTAATTAAATGAAGTAGATATAAATAAAGGTTTATATTAGTTCAAGCTTTGAATTAGTGAGTGTATACGCTATTAGACTAGGCTATGTGGGTATAGTCTACTAAATGTTAGTTAGTCTAGTACGGCTATTCAAGGCTTCTTATACACCTTGGAGCTATTGATAGATAAGATATAAAGTAGGCCAGGATTTACAACTATATATTGTATCTATATATACTTAGCATCTACCTAGTGTGTAACTCTTGCTTCTTGCAACAGAATAAATCTAATGCTAAATATAAACACCTACGTCATATACAATGATCGACTGAGTTGAGGTACAGGACGTAGAGTTTCTCAATCGGGGTCCTCGAGAGTGAACGTTGCAATATTTCCCGGAATTATTGCCAAAAATCTCGGGATTTCCCAGTTTTTGCAAGGCATTGAAAATAATAAATAAAATTATTATCCAAATATATTTATAGTCGAATATTTTCTCTTCCACACACCCGTTAACTCATACTGCACATAGAAAAAATACACGTTTATATCGCGTCCGTTGGCGAGTCACGTAGCCCGTGTTTCAGTCACACCAGGGCTGCCGTTTCACACCTCCGTCTGTTGTGGGAACTAATTTGCGGCGGGAAAAGTAAAATGTGGAGTTTGTATGCCAATATTTGATTATGAAATGATACATAATATTGAGTCTTGCATTATATGGAGACATATTTTGATATTAACAATACAATAACATCAATTACATAACGATATTTGGATGCAATGATTCAGTGAAGTAGCCTTATACAATGCGAGTCGACTCAGAGATAGTACAGTACTTCCCGTTTCTATGCTTTCCTTCTCTCTCTCCTCTCCCAGGGCAAAGTCATTTGCCACTTTACTTCATCATCATCATCATAGTACAGTAGTACTGTACTTGTATTTGTAATCATTATATTATTTGTCGATAAAGATAAACAGGAACATGCTACGGAATGGATTATAGTAATTAATAAATAAATGGGCTATTTTACCAATGCAGGTACTTTTAGTTTACACGGAGTCGAATAAGTATATTAATGTTTTGTGTTATATTTTATGAGAAATACTTTTTGTTTTAATAATACGATTATAACTGAATGTATAAATATTATGCAGTGCTATACTTGTTTAAGTATTTTTTTTATTGAGAATATACAGGTTATGTTAATTTTAGTGCATAAGTACCCTCATCTACATAAACGGGGAAATTCGGGATGTTAAAAAAAATCTAAAACGAGAAACCCTACAGGTGTGACGTCACGCACTAATGGTGTAGAACGGCCGAAATCCACCCAACCCGAGCATTATTCATTCACGACAAGACTTGTTGATTATTTAAGACCATTCTCCTGGGAACTGTATTTGTGTAAGTATTAAATTTTGATTTACGTCGAAACTTTATTGGCTCTTTCATCTTAAGGTTTTATATCATAATATGGGAGTCGTGCGTCCTCTATAACTCAGGCACTTAACACTTACAGTATGAAGGACACTACAGCTCCTAAAGTGACTTATATCTTCTATACGTGAGCTTTATTACCCCAACAATGGTCATTAATAGCGACGTTTATATCCTCATGAACAGTTATAGTGTCTTCCACATATGAGTTATGAGGTTAATATGTTTAACACTATGTTGTTATTATTACTGATGGACAATATTTAGTGTTATTATTTATATTATCATTATCATAATGACTATAATTATCAGCATGAGACATCCATCGTTGTTGTTGTTGTTATTATTATTATTATTATTATTATTATTGTTATTATTATTATTATTTTTATTATTCTCTTTTCCCACCTTCCTTTTGCATTCCTGTCTGGCACAAGATTATCTTCTCCTCCAGTTGTGTACACATTCGTAAGTTAATAAACCTAACCTAACCAATTGCTGCTATCTTATCCTCTTAAAACCACCACCACCACATAACACCACCACCACATAACACCACCATAGAGTTGATGTCTAAGCTAAACTCGCGTACAACAATGATAGTGTTAACTACAATCTGGGAGGGACTGTCAAGCAGAACCTTAAAAACTGTAATCAGAAAAGAGGTTGCTGGTGAATTTGAAGCCAGTAGACAAGAACACACAGGCACTAGTCAATCCATTATTTACCATGATGAGATACGTGTATATATGGAGCAAGTAACACGATCACTAGATTACAAGATGTTGTAACCGCTAAAGTTAGGATATAAGTACCTCTGGCAGTATGCCCCGCAGGCAGATGTGAACAAAACTAAATGTAAAGTGTGCGGCAGACATATGGCCACACACTCCAACATTACGTCTTAGACTGTGAAAAACAGAACTTTATAGGGACAGACCCAAGCACAGTGTATGCAATGGCACAGCACTTTATCTCTGATAACAAGATAGCTGATATACTAAGGCTGTATCCACACTTCGCATCTAGTATCTAATCAAAATTCTATGTACCGACTTGAATAATGTACTGGAAGTACTCTAACATTCACTGCCATAATATCAAAGTCACTGAGGTCCGATACACACCCTTTGTGGCCTCTGTAATCCTTTTTACGTTACCGCTCACAGGATGAGTATGGGGTGTACAATAAACTAGCTGCTGCCTGTTGCAAAATTCAAAATTAAAAAAAATCACATACTACCACCACATAATGCCACCACATAACACCAACATAGCACCACTACATACCACCACCACATAACACTACCACATAACATCATTTTACCAGGCAATGAACCACACTCACCCTCAATGCCAACTCTTAAACCAAATTTGTCTGGTTAACCCACAGTGTGTTGGCTCAGCTTTAATTTAATTCTACGTTTCTTAACCTTGGTATGAATCTTGAGTAAATCTGTGGTGCAGTTTGGTGAGTGGTATTGTGGCGGTGACTGTGTCGAGCTCCTTAGTTCATCCAACCTCCCAGTACCTTCTTATGTCCCAGACCAGGGGTAGATCTCGGGATGGACAGTAGCGCCGTAGACCATCAACAGGGATACTACAGGTACAGTACACAGCATTTTTTTTTTATCTCCATTATTAGTCAAAACATTCATGGAATATTTTGTCTTTGCATCTAGCAGTCGTGATGTCAAAGCTGGAAAGTCAGTTTGATTGTGTTAGAAATGTTGAACAGCTACGAGATATTATTACAGATATTGACAAACGGTTTCGATATTTGGCAGCGCTAGAACCTGTAGCTACATTTATGTATTTGGTGCAGACATTAACAGGGATAAATTTCACCCAAAATGGCATCATTGTTTAATTTGGATATATCTCCAATTGAGAATTAAATTTTGACTCTTCAGAACGATATTCAAATCAAATCTAGGGCCTCAGACTGAAGATTTTGAAACATACTTCTCGAGGAAAAATATTCAACTGTTAGAGTGTGTGCCATGCACTTTACAGCGTGTGTTGGATCTACCTACCTTTGTAAGTCAACATTCTCACACATGAAAATCGTCAAATTAAAATACCAATCCACGCTGTCAGATGGTCACCTGGATGTGTGCTTGATGCGAGCAACCAGCACCTACAGTCCAGACTACATACGGCTTGCTGACGTCATTCCGTATAACTCATCACATAAGTAATTTCTTCCCCATACTGTTCTTAGATGAATGAGTGTGCACTGAAAGTAATATAAGCATTTGGCAATAAATATATGTATTCATTTAATTTTATTATTGCTCTCTCTCTCTCTCTCTCTCTCTCTCTCTACTCAAAATCAATCGATCCATTATCTGCTGGAGGTCAGGAAAATTAATGCTTGTAGATCACGTTTGGATAACCTGGGAAAAGGTAGATCCAGTCACATTCCTTCGCCAAATCGATGTTCAGCCGCCTCCCCTCTTCTCTACCTATTCTTCACTTCTTATTCACTACTGCATTCCCCAGTTTCTCTTATCTTTTCTTTCTTCTTCTCCTCTCATCTCCTCCACCTCACATTCACCCCTCATTTACTTTTATTCTCCTTTCTCTCCCTCCATTCCCTCCGCCTCTTATCTGAGCCCTCAGTCGTCTCCCCGAGGTAGGCGTCCCTCATGTGTGTGTGTCTGGGTCACCGCCTCCCCTCCCACAACATCACTTTAACATATCCCGGTTTAAAGCATCAAGATAAGTCTGGTCCAGCCACTGAGGGGTCCACTCGGGCCACATATTGAGGGGCCCGCCCGACCCACACAAGGGGACAAACTCGTGACAAAGATAGGGGCGTTTTTATTTCGGGTCTTATTATCTCTTGTTAGTGTACCTCCTTAAGAAGAATAAATTGTGCGCAAAAAGACGATGAAAACGAACAAGGAGGGAGGGAGGGAGGGAGGGAGGGAGGAAGATGTGTGGCACCACCCGCAGGCAGCTGACGGGGAAAGTGTGGAAGAGGGAAACAGAGGAAACATGGAAGAAGAGAATAAGGAGGAGGTTGATGAACGTGGTGATGGAAGACAGAGGGGATAGGATGGTCGTAAGTCAAGCTGGATGACAAATTGGCGAGGGACGAATCCATCTACTTGTGCACTGTCATCACCAAGGACGATCCCCACCCCTGTCCTCCCTTTCCCTCCCCAGCAATCCCTCCCCTCCCCCGACAATCCCTCCCCTCCCTCCCCTACCCTAATCTCCCTCACCTTCCGCTGATATCGGCGTACACCCCAACACTGAGGAAGGAGGGAAGAGTCACAGTCACTCTTGCTGCTGATGTGTCTCCGAGGATGATGATGTGACTCACTATCCCTGGGTCCTGCTGTGGTGACTCACTATCCCTGTATCTTGCTGTGGTGACTCACTATCCCTGTATCTTGCTGTGGTGACTTACTCTCCACGAGTCTTGCTGTGGTGACTCTCTATCCCTTGGTCCAGATTCTCAAAGTCCCGTAAGTCATTTCGCAACATAAGACGCTAACTAGCATTTAAAGATTAAGTCTCACCTTCAAGACAATTTTTATCTTTACCTCATCTAATAATCAATTACTTCTTGTATTAAACCACCAGTTTCCTGCTCTTGGGCAACCAGATCTTGTTCGGTTTCTTTCCTTATATTTACCTACACGAAAATATACTTCCTCCACACACACGATTTACCACACTCTACAAAGACCTTCATTCTCTCCTTCCTTCAGTATGGGTAAAGAGTCCCAAGATCTATTATCCAGCTTCCTCTTTCCTCTCCTCTTTATCTTCTTCCTTTTTTTTTCTCCTTCACATTCTTCTTCTTTTCCTCCTCCCCTTCTTTCTACTCCTCCTCCTTCAGTGAGTTGGGATATGTCCCCTTGTCCGACGCTTCATCAACCGATCCGGCTTAGTTTAGTTTAACAACTTTATTGGCAAAACTTGAGGTATTCCGAGTAGTTCTGTCAGGTCTTGACACTGAAGTTCCTATCTCTGTTCATTGCCACGCAGGACAGAGGTTCATACACGAAGGTCATATTCATGCAGGTGCTATTACTGTTCAACCACCGCATAATGTTCTTTAACGTCTCTCTCTCTCTTTCTTTCTTTCTTTCTTTCTCTCTCTCTCTTTCTCTCTCTCTCAGTATTCCTGGAGCAGCAGACACAAGTCGTCTCACTCCATCCCCAGCACCTTCGCTTACAGATAGATGCTGCTAATTTCCTCCAACCATTAAGACCGCAGTGTGTCATTGTCCTCCTCCTGCCGGCGTTTGTCCTCACCTCATCATCATAACCTTCCCCTTTAATTCTTGGTGTCTTCTTTGTCCTCAACCTAGACCAATTTTGTCCTCGCTCCTAGACCAGTATTGTCCTCACCCTCTACTAGTTTTGTCCTCACTCCTCGACACACCAGGTGACACAATAATACCTTCACATATGACACACCACATGACACCATAATACCCCATATATGACACACCATAAAGTCAACACTGATCACAGATTTATTTGAATACTTACGGATATTAATCATAATCTGAAGTGTAGAATAAATGGATTTTGAATTAACATGGTGTAATACTGATGACTTCTACTATTACAAGGCTTCTGTGCTGACTATACCTGCAACATGGAGGAGTAATAACAGCGGAGGATAACTTCAATATGGAGGGTTAATAACTGGAGGGTATTTTAAACATGGAGGAATATTAACTGTGGGGGATAACTAACATGGAGTAATAACTGTGGAGGATAACTAACATGGAGTAATAACTGTGGAGGATAACTAACATGGAGTAATAACTGTGGAGGATAACTAACATGGAGTAATAACTGTGGAGGATAACTAACATGGAGTAATAACTGCGGAGGATAACTAACATGGAGTAATAACTAAGGAGGATAACTAACATGGAGTAATAACTATGGAGGATAACTAACATGGAGTAATAACTGTGGAGGATAACTAACATGGAGTAATAACTGTGGAGGATAACTAACATGGAGTAATAACTGTGGAGGATGACTAACATAGAGTAATAACTGTGGAGGATAACTAACATGGGGTAAAATAAACTATGTAGAATATTGGTATAATGAAGCCTGCAGATATATTACCCCAGTGTTCACTTTGTGGTAAATGGCTGTGTATTAATGGAGACTAATGTGTCACTGGAGGTACACGGGATTATATCATCAACAACGTGTTAACCTGAATAATGGTGTCCTATAAATGGGGGCACGAACCTAATTGGGCTACTCCAACATATAAACTAATGGAGCAATTTAAAATGCTCATTAAAATTAAATGAGAGTATTTTTCATCATGTCTAAATTGGAAATCAATATATATATCCAACGCAAGTGACTGAAATATGTAAAAAAAAAAAAAACAATGTTCAAGAATGAGTAATAATAACACTAACTTAATCACTTTTGGAAAATAAATTAATATCAAGTTGAAATTATGCTTACACAATATTCCCATCTGTATTGTGTCAATGCAAGATATGAAATCTGACACCAAAATAGATGCACATTCTACCCAGAGTTTCCTGTGTCGTCCTCCACACTCTCCATTCTCCTGCCTCTCCACCCACCCAGAAGTAAGGTACCACGAAAGTCAAGAGACACGAAAACCACAACAAAATGCTTTTTGTGTGACAAGCCAGCACCAGAGAGTGCTCTCAGACAAGCAATGACAATGAAACTCAGTGACAGAATCAATGAATGTGCAAAGACACTCCGTGACAAAAGACTCCTTGTTAAGCTTAATGCAGGAGATGTAGTGGCACAAGAGATGAAATATCACCCTGCTTGCTTAGCTGCGCTCTACAAAAGAGAAAGGGCTTATCTTAGTGCAGGGGAATATGAGAAGACACAAAGAACTTTGACAAAAAAGATGCCTATCCACTGACTTTCTCTGAATTGGTGACATACATCTTTGTGACAAAAACTGCATGTGAAGGTTATAATCGTACAATTTTTAGACGAGCAGACTTAGTCTTACTGTACAAGCAAAGACTCGAACAAGTTGGTGTCGAATCACCTGAAGTTCATTCTACTAGACTTAAGGAGCAAATGGTTTCATATATTCATCAACCGGAACCTCACAATCAAGGAAGAGATGTTTTGCTAGCATTCCAAGAAGATGTTATCTCTATCCTGGCTGAGGCTGGCAAATACAGTGAAGCTGTTCATTTAGCCAAGGCTGCAACAAAAATACGGCAGGATATGCTCAAACACAAATCAAAATTCCTAACCATACTTGGTGATAGAAGTATTGAAGAGGCAGTTCCTTCATCACTTCTCAAATTCATATGTATGATTGAACATGGCGCAGATCATTAAATCACAACTTCAGCATGGAGCATCCAAGTCAGATCTTACTATGGCACAGCTGTTGCAGTACAACTGTTTTGCTATGTACAAGGAAGGAGCAGATTCTCACAGACACTCTAAGGATCGCGAGACCCCATTTGCTGTGTATATTGCCATGTCTGTGTTTGCAAAGACTAGGAAAAGATTGCTTATTGACATGCTCCATGACCATGGTATTTGCATTTCCTATGATCGGGTTCTAGAAATATATGCCCAACTTGGTGATGCTGTGTTTCCCAGTATGTAGAAGATGGAGTTTTGTGCCCACCTGTTTTGGGAAAGCATCATTTTACAACATCTATAGTAAACAACATTGATCATAACCCTACTGCAACTACAACACACACATCTTTCCCTGGTACCTGTATCTCTGTTTTCCAGCCTCCAAGCTTTGACAATCTTGGTGAGGAATGTGAGTCACTTCATGTGGAAACAGTTACAGTGAAGAAAGTTCCTGAACTTCCGGACTCTTTCACCAATATACACTGAACAGACCTTCCAACAATATCAGAGAGCTGCCAAGAACTGACCAATCGTTCTTGCAAGAAAGACTGTGGACAGCGATGTAAATATATCTGCTCTGATCTCACTTACACAGCTGTGTGTGGATGCATATGCCAGCAGCTGTAAATATGAAAGAATTTTTATAACAGTATCTACCAAGGATATGAGCAAGATAATTACATGTTTTTCATTGTTTAACTAAGAATCGCTTGCACATATTTTTTTATGAAATGAGGTAAAAGAATATGCAGAACCATTACTTTATGAATAAAAGACATATCCGAGGGTTCCATACATCATAATCTGTTCCAGCTTGCTTTAAGACATAGGAATAGACACCTCATGTGCACAGATTGCCCAATAAATGGGTTGGGTAAATTTGGCAGTCATCTTGGAAGTTTGAATGTACAATCGGATAGATTTGATAAGTTAGTAACCCAAATTGAATGTTCATACCAAATTTCATGCTTGTATGATCATTTGCATGATTGTACCTGTTATCCGCTCCGCTATACAGTAGGTCGTGTGAATAATAACTCTTTTGGGTGTAAGGTGATTGGCTGAAACTGATACCAATTTGAGGTAAATTGCCTGATAAGTAAGCCATCTTCAATGTTTATTGGCTAGAAGGCCACCTACCCTGACGATGATTGATTGTGAAGGCCACCTACCCTGACGATGATTAATTGTGAAGGCCACCTACCCTGACGATGATTGGTTGTGAAGGCCACCTATCCTGACGATGATTGGTTGTGAAGGCCACCTACCCTGACGATGATTGGTTGTAGGGGTTACAGTGGACAACACCTCACCGGACTACTCATCGCTACAAGGCACCCTGGACAGGCTATAGGGATGAACTACGGAGAACAAGGTCACCATCAATCACACCAAAACCGTAGTCATGCACTTCAATACCACCACCACTCCAGTGAAAGCTCCAGCAGTTACAGTGGGTGCCCATCCTCTCCAGTTAGAGCAGTCTGCCAAACTCCTGGGTGTAACTATAGACCACAAACTGGACTGGAAGGCCCATGTAAACAACACTATCAAGGCAGCCTCGTACCGACTCTACATGCTACGACGACACATGTCACTTGGGGCACCCACGCCAGAGCTGAGGACTATTTACAACGCATTAAAACTCCAAAAATTTACTCTTCCCAACAACCTCAGCTAGAGAAGGTACAGAAGAGGGCCTGCAGACTCATGCTCGGCGCAGACTACTCCAGCTACAACAACGCTCTCTCCACCCTGAAAATGGCATCCCTCAGTGACCTTCACCACCACGCACTAGCAGGGTTTGGTAGTTGACTACTGCACCATCCTCGTCATCGCCACCGGCAGCCCCCTACCCACCTCGCGCAGTCCGCCACTACAACAAAATTCAGCCCATAAGAGCCCTCACTGATGGATATAAGAATAGCACCATCCTATCTATTGTTGAAATAATAAATAGCTCCTGATTTATGTACTGTATAGTCCTGTAAATGCATTGAAAGTATATTATTAGGTCTGAATCACATTTAAGTTTGTATATTTCCAGCTACCGGCTGTAACTCTATTAATAAACCGTTTATTATTATTATTATTATTATTATTATTATTATTATACACACACACACACACACACACACATATACACATACACACATAAATACATACATACATACCCAACAGATATATCATTTCCTGTTACTCGTTCCCCGATTGAACTTGTAAAGGACCATTCACAAACACACCAACCAATATGATATTACACCCGCCTGCCTCAATGACAACCAATCTGTCCTCTGAATAACTGTAGAGTGTACGGTTGTGGGTGTATGGTTGGGGATATACAGTTGTAGGTGTATGGTTAGTGAGGTATAGTTACTGTAGGGGTGGTGTATGGTTATGGATGTATGGTTGATGGGGTATTGTTAGAGGTGGTGTATGGTTATGGGTGTATGGTTGGTGGGGTATTGTTAGAGGTGGTGTATGGTTGTGGGTATGGTTGGTGGGGTATTATTAGAGGTGATGTATGGTTGGTGGGGTATTGTTAGAGGTGGTGTATGGTTGTGGGTATGGTTGATGGGGTATAGTTAGAGGTGGTGTATGGTTGGTGGGGTATAGTTAGGAGTGGTGTATGGTTATGGGTGTATGGTTGGTGGGGTATAGTTAGAGGTGGTGTATAGTTGAGGGTATGGTTGGTGGGGTATTGTTAGAGGTGGTGTATGGTTGGTGGGGTATAGTTAGGAGTGGTGTATGGTTATGGGTGTATGGTTGGTGGGGTATAGTTAGAGGTGGTGTATGGTTGTGGGTATGGTTGGTGGGGTATAGTTAGAGGTGGTGTATGGTTGTGGGTATGGTTGGTGGGGTATTGTTAGAGGTGGTGTATGGTTGGTGGGGTATAGTTAGGAGTGGTGTATGGTTATGGGTGTATGGTTGGTGGGGTATAGTTAGAGGTGGTGTATAGTTGAGGGTATGGTTGGTGGCCCGGTGGGGTATAGTTAGGGGTAGTGCATGGTTAGGGGTGGTGTATGGTTGTGGATGTATGGCTGTGGGTTTGTGGCTGGTTGAGTGTATGGTTGGTGGGGTATGGTTGGTGGTGTACTGTTGGTGGTGTATGGTTGGTGGTGTATGGTTGGTCGTGTATGGTTGGTGGTGTGTGGTCGGTTGGGTGTATGGTTGGTTGGGTGTATGGTTGGTGGTGTATGGTTGGTTGGGTGTATGGTTGGTTGGGTGTATGGTTGGTTGGGTGTATGGTTGGTTGGGTGTCTGGTTGGTTGGGTGTATGGTTGGTGGTGTATGTATGAAGATATACAGTTGTGGTGGTCCCATATCATTGCGCCAACATCACAACACTATGAAAACTTGTTCATTGAAAGGTCTGACCATGAAGTTGTATGCAGTGCCATCCATTCTATACTTGCCTTGTATGTTTAAGTATGAATGAACTTACGTAACAGTTTTCCACGTATCATGTGTATGTAATATGATGATATCCTAGTTGTGTATTTTAGTGCCTTTTTTGTTTTTAATTATCTTACTGGTTTATTGGTCCAGAATTTTTGTGGATCATAACGTCTCTGTGTTATTTGTATTCGTATGTAGTTAGTTAACTGCATTTTAATTTATTGTTTTACTGTTCAAGATTTTAATCACGGACCAGAATGTATTTTGCTTATATTCATAAAGTGAGAGAAGAGAGTGAGAGGAGATCCTGAGAGAGAGAGAGTGAGAAGAGATCCTGAGAGAGAGAGAGAGGACCCTGGGAGAGAGAGAGAGAGAGGACCCTGAGTGAATAGAGAGTGGGAGGACCTTGAGAGAGAGTGCGAGGACCCTGGTAGAGTAGAGAGTGAGAGGAACCTGGGAGAGTAGAGAGTGAGAGGAACCTGGGAGAGTAGAGAGTGAGAGGACCCTGGGAGAGTAGAGAGTGAGAGGACCCTGGGAGGAGATTATTAACACCATCTTCACACAGTAATTACCAGCAACAGCCCCACCTACACACACACACACACACCACTGTACCTCCTTCACACTAACACACTCTACGCTATACAATACACAATTAACCACATATAAGTTTCTGGCTATAAAAAAAATCTTGTTTGCGGTACAACATTCACGAGGAGAATTTGCTGGTATATTTCATCCGGTCTTTTGTTTACGGTCTCGTTTTTCTTTTGTTATCATGCTTCGGAAAATATCAAAGGTGAGTGTTCGTATGATACAACCAATCGTTGCTTAGTTACTGTACCACAATTCTGCCGAGAACTCACGAAAATTATTGAATTCATTTATGTAAAATAATTATCCATGTAGGATTATGTTTCTCGTCAACATTTCGTAGGATCATCTGGCAAGTGCATGTGTGTTGTGATGTTTCGATCGAGCAACTTAAATGATTACTCTTGTTATATCAATTTCAGTATTGTACTTTTAAATTATAATACAAATTTATACGACGTTATATGATGAACTCTGCCTTGTATACAATTTAATTAATACACAGAATGATGAGTTTACAGCATTGTCCTGGCTTTCACGGGTTCTTCCATAACTTACAATGACAAATTTCAGAATCTTACTTTCCCCGTGTATGACTAAACGACTCTGTTAACCAAGACTAAAACCTGACGCACCAGTTTGTCATCTAATAATAAATAAAAGCCTCCTGGGTGGTTTTACTCCGCCCGGCTGACAGGAAACAATTTATCATCTTATGAAGGGTCAGTGTGTGTGAAATTTTACCTCTAAACCACCAATCAGTGTTTCCTCCACGGCGGGGGCGGGGGCAGGGGAGGGAGCCACCCTACTTCCTCGCATTTGACCTCAAGGGAGTTATCTTGTCATAAACATACCAAGATAGGTTATGGTTAGGAAATATACGAGATACTGTATGATTAATGGCAAATAATATACTCATTAAAAACCGGTAAACTTCGACAAATATTAAAACTCTCTTAATATTAATCTATAATCACACATTGGGAAATGGTACAGGCATCTGCGCCATCTGGTGGTGAACAAAGGGATAAATCTGGGTAGTTCAAACTCGAGCCTCGAAGATTCATTGACATTGGCGAGCAACTTTACCAAAACATTTCATCATGGATTTCAGAGCATACAGCACGGTGAATGTAACGCGACATTTTTTTCTTTGACTGTACCTTATAATAGCCAAGTGATATGAAGCTTTACACACAGGGGACGAGATGGAGTTAAACCAGTATTCTGTGAGCTGCTCGTTGGCGCTTCTGTATACCCTGAGTTTCATCAAAGTCAATTTCACTTAATTGCTACACACATGGGGTGGTCAGACCAACACGGGGTGAGGCACCTGGTCGCTCCTTATCCTGTAATCTTCATCATCGTCAAATTAAGACATTATCTCAGAGGTGTTTTCTTAATACAGGAATTGTGTAGATATGATTTAAATGATACAAAAATACAAATTGAAAAACGTAAACATCGCTGCACTGACCAAAAAAAAGCACACCTTAAGATAGTAATTATTATTGTTATTGTTTTTTTTCTACTTTTTCTTCACTTTTGGTAAACTTCACACTTAACAAGAGTTGAGGAAGAGCTTACACAAAAAAAAATATTAAAATTTACTACAACAAGTTACATTGGTGCGTCTTGTAGCGCCACCTGTTAGTGTACTAATTAGCCTGTGAGTCTTCACCTGTAAGCTAGGGCACTCGGGTAATATCTGTAATGCTACGTCTATAATGTATAATGTATACTGTAAAAAGTGTCATGTATAATATATAACGTATGATGTAAAACGTATGATGCTATAATGATGGTTTACCTAATGATGAACTACAATATTATAATCACCGAAAACAAAGTGAGAATTACACAGCCTCGTGTTATAGGTCATCCTACAGAGTTGTGAAGGAATAACGAAACAACATTACCTGAAATATTCCCGTGTCTCTTATTACAACCAAAATCACAACAATAAAGCAGATGTAAATATTAGGTGATAATTACGATTCTGTCTGTCAAAAGTGCGACATCAACACCCGACACATGACTAATACACACGTCACCACATAATATACTTAACCACACGTCACCATACACATCATCATATACAACACACACACACACACACACACACACATACACAACACCATCACCTCACACATCACCACACACACACACACACACACTTCACTACACACCTTACCACACACACACACACACACCACACAGATCACCACACACACACACTTCACTACACACACACTTCACCACACACACACACGCACACACACTTCACTACAAACACACACGTCACCACACACACACCTCCCCACAAACACACACCTCCCCACAAACACACCTCCCCAACTCCTACTACCACCTGAGAACCCTAGCCCGAGAATTGCTGTTCGACACCACAACCGCATCCAGCCCATACGTGCACGAACTGATCGCTATAAGAACAGCCCAGTCCCAACCATTGTAAAAATTATCAATAACTTGTAATAAACCAGTGTATTCACTCCCAGTAAATACTACTTCTTACACTGTCACTATGTTGAAATGCCCTGTAGTTTGAGCTTTTCCCCATCTAGTTATTATATATCTTATTTATATCACTTATGTTATTTGTATATTATTTGTAAATCAAGAGACCCATTCCCCAATTATGTAACTGTATATTTTCAGCCTTCTGGCTGCCATGCTCTTTCAATAAACTGTTAATTATTATTATTATTATTATTATTACACACACACACCTCCCCACACACACATCACCACACACACCTCCCTCCCCACACACACACCTCCCCACACACACATCACCACACACACCTCCCTCCCCACACACACACCTCCCCACACACACATCACCACACACACCTCCCTCCCCACACACACACATCACCACACACACACACCTCCAAACACACACATCACCACACACACACACCTCCCCCCTACTCACCTCCCCACACACACATCACCACACACACACACACACACCCTACCCACACATACACATACACACACACACCTCCAAACACACACATCACCACACACACACACCTCCAAACACACACATCACCACACACACCTCCCCCCCCCCACACACACACACACCTCCCCCCATACACACCTCCCCACACACACATCACCACACACACACACACACACCCTACCCACACATACACACACACACACATCACCACACACACACACACACACCACACACACACACACACACACACACCCTACCCACACACACACACACACACACACACACCCTACCCACACATACACACACACACACACACACACACATCACTCAAGCTATTATTTTTTTATATTTTGTGATGTCACGTCCAACCCCTACTAGCCTTCACTACTAATTGATACTATTATACACCATACACACTCAACACAGTGGACGCCCCTCTCACTTTAGGTTTTGTTATGGTTTTCATTTATGATCGTTCTGGTGGACACATTTGTATAAACAATAACATTCATTAATACGAGACGTGACAAGTTTATTAATATTTTTATTTTCATGTGTTTGTGGGAAATACCTGTATATAGATTCGTTAACATCAACTATATTTTTCCCTTAATTATAATATAAACTAATAACTAAAACACAATAATAAAGACAATATAGCAATAATTAAACAATATAACAAAAATAAAAACAATATAAAAGGTATTATATATAGGTACATATAACTGCGATAAACATTCTTCACTATCATATGATATTTTAGTTATCCAATATAACATGACGAGTTCTCCTGTTATTCAAATATTTTTCTCATTTGTTGTTTTAATTGGACGAGAAGCTCAAGGGAGGCGACTATTAACATATATTCTAACATGCGTTCATATATGCTGGTAAAAAAACACTACCATCACAATATTGTCATTAATAATACAAAATAACAGTAACACAGTAATACAACCATGGTACAGCAGGGTGACACAGCAGGGTAATACAACCATGGCACAGCAGGGTGACACAGCAGGGTAATACAACCATGGTACAGCAGGGTGACACAGCAGGGTAATACAAACATGGTACAGCAGGGTAAGACAGCAAGGTATTACAACCATGGTACAGCAGGGTGACACAGCAGGGTAATACAACCGTGGCACAGCAAGGTAATACAACCATGGCACAGCAGGGTAATACAACCATGGTACAGCAGGGTAAGACAGCAGGGTAATACAACCGTGGCACAGCAGGGTAACACAGCAAGGTAATACAACCGTGGCACAGCAGGGTAATACAACCATGGTAAAGCAGGGTAACACAGCAAGGTAATACAACCGTGGCACAGCAGGGTAACACAGCAGGGTAATACAACCATGGTACAGCAGGGTAATACAACCATGGTACAGCAGGGTAACACAGCAGTGTAATACAGCCATGGTACAGCAGGGTAACACAGCAGGGTAATACAACCGTGGCACAGCAGGGTAATACAACCATGGTACAGCAGGGTAACACAGCGGGGTAATACAACCATGGCACAGCAGGGTAACACAGCGGGGTAATACAACCATGGCACAGCAGGGTAATACAACCATGGTACAGCAGGGTAACACAGCAGGGTAATACAACCATGGTACAGCAGGGTAACACAGCAAGGTAATACAACCATGGCACAGCAGGGTAATACAACCATGGTACAGCAGGGCAACACAGCAGGGTAATACAACCATGGTACAGCAGGGTAACACAGCAGTGTAATACAGCCATGGTACAGCAGGGTAACACAGCAGGGTAATACAACCGTGGCACAGCAGGGTAATACAACCGTGGTACAGCAGGGTAACACAGCAGAGTAATACAACCATGGTACAGCAGGGTAACACAGCAGGGTAATACAACCGTGGCACAGCAGGGTAATACAACCGTGGTACAGCAAGGTAATACAACCATGGTACAGCAGGGTAAACACAGCAAGGTAATACAACCATGGTACAGCAGGGTAACACAGCAGGGTAATACAACCGTGGTACAGCAAGGTAATACAACCATGGTACAGCAGGGTAACACAGCAGGATAATACAACCATGGTACAGCAGGGTAACACAGCAGGGTAATACAACCATGGTACAGCAGGGTAACACAGCAAGGAAATACAACCATGGTACAGCAGGGTAACACAGCAGGGTAATACAACCGTGGCACAGCAGGGTAATACAACCGTGGTACAGCAAGGTAATACAACCATGGTACAGCAGGGTAAACACAGCAAGGTAATACAACCATGGTACAGCAGGGTAACACAGCAGGGTAATACAACCGTGGTACAGCAAGGTAATACAACCATGGTACAGCAGGGTAACACAGCAGGATAATACAACCATGGTACAGCAGGGTAACACAGCAGGGTAATACAACCATGGTACAGCAGGGTAACACAGCAAGGAAATACAACCATGGTACAGCAGGGTAACACAGCAGGGTAATACAACCGTGGCACAGCAGGGTAATACAACCGTGGTACAGCAAGGTAATACAACCATGGTACAGCAGGGTAAACACAGCAAGGTAATACAACCATGGTACAGCAGGGTAACACAGCGGGGTAATACAACCGTGGTACAGCAAGGTAATACAACCATGGTACAGCAGGGTAACACAGCAGGGTAATACAACCGTGGCACAGCAGGGTAATACAACCGTGGTACAGCAGGGTAACACAGCAGAGTAATACAACCATGGTACAGCAGGGTAACACAGCAGGGTAATACAACCGTGGCACAGCAGGGTAATACAACCGTGGTACAGCAAGGTAATACAACCATGGTACAGCAGGGTAAACACAGCAAGGTAATACAACCATGGTACAGCAGGGTAACACAGCAGGGTAATACAACCGTGGTACAGCAAGGTAATACAACCATGGTACAGCAGGGTAACACAGCAGGATAATACAACCATGGTACAGCAGGGTAACACAGCAGGGTAATACAACCATGGTACAGCAGGGTAACACAGCAAGGTAATACAACCATGGTACAGCAGGGTAATACAGCAGGATAATACAACCATGGTACAGCAGGGTAACACAGCAGGGTAATACAACCGTGGCACAGCAGGGTAATACAACCGTGGTACAGCAAGGTAATACAACCATGGTACAGCAGGGTAAACACAGCAAGGTAATACAACCATGGTACAGCAGAGTAACACAGCGGGGTAATACAACCGTGGTACAGCAAGGTAATACAACCATGGTACAGCAGGGTAACACAGCAGGATAATACAACCATGGTACAGCAGGGTAACACAGCAGGGTAATACAACCATGGTACAGCAGGGTAACACAGCAAGGTAATACAACCATGGTACAGCAGGGTAATACAGCAGGATAATACAACCATGGTACAGCAGGGTAACACAGCAGGGTAATACAACCGTGGCAACAGCAGGGTAACACAGCAAGGTAATACAATCATGGTACAGCAGGGTAATACAGCAGGTTAATACAACCATGGTACAGCAGGGTAGCACAGCAGGGTAATACAACCGTGGCAACAGCAGGGTAACACAGCAAGGTAATACAGCCATGGTACAGCAGGGTAATACAGCAGGATAATACAACCATGGTACAGCAGGGTAACACAGCAGGGTAATACAACCATGGTACAGCAGGGTGACACAGCAAGGTAATACAACCATGGTACAGCAGGGTAATACAACCATGGTACAGCAGGGTAACACAGCAAGGTAATACAATCATGGTACAGCAGGGTAATACAGCAGGTTAATACAACCATGGTACAGCAGGGTAACACAGCAGGGTAATGCAACCATGGTACAGCAGGGCAACACAGCGGGGTAATACAACCGTGGTACAGCAAGGTAATACAACCATGGTACAACAGGGAAACACAGCAAGGTAATACAACCATGGTACAGCAGGGTAACACAGCAGGGTAATGCAACCATGGTACAGCAGGGTAATACAACCATGGTACAGCAGGGTAACACAGCAGAGTAATGCAACCATGGTACAGCAGGGTAATACAACCATGGTACAGCAGGGTAACACAGCAGGGTAATACAACCGTGGTACAGCAAAGTAATACAACCGTGGCACAGCAGGGTAACACAGCGGGGTAATACAACCGTGGTACAGCAGGGTAATACAACCATGGTACAGCAGGGTAACACAGCAAGGTAATACAACCATGGTAGAGCAGGGTAACACAGCAGGGTAATGCAACCATGGTACAGCAGGGTAATACAACCATGGTACAGCAGGGTAACACAGCAGAGTAATACAACCATGGTACAGCAGGGTAACACAGCAAGGTAATACAACCATGGCACAGCAGGGTAACACAGCGGGGTAATACAACCATGGCACAGCAGGGTAAACACAGCAAGGTAATACAACCATGGTACAGCAGGGTAAACACAGCAAGGTAATACAACCATGGTACAGCAGGGTAAACACAGCAAGGTAATACAACCATGGTACAGCAGGGTAACACAGCGGGGTAATACAACCATGGCACAGCAGGGTAATACAACCATGGTACAGCAGGGTAACACAGCAGGGTAATACAACCATGGTGCAGCAGGGTAACACAGCAGGATAATACAACCATGGTACAGCAGGGTAACACAGCAGGGTAATACAACCATGGTACAGCAGGGTAACACAGCAGGGTAATACAACCGTGGCACAGCAGGGTAATACAACCATGGTACAGCAGGGTAACACAGCAGGGTAACACAACCATGGTACAGCAGGGTGACACAGCAGGGTAATACAACCATGGTACAGCAGGGTAACACAGCAGGATAATACAACCATGGCACAGCAGGGTAACACAGCAGGGTAACACAGCAGGGTAATACAACAATGGTACAGTAGGGTGACACAGCAGGATAATACAACCATGGTACAGCAGGGTAACACAGCAGGGAAATACAACCATGGTACAGCAGGGTAACACAGCAGGGTAATACAACCGTGGCACAGCAGGGTAACACAGCAGGGTATTACAACCATGGTACAGCAGGATAATACAACCATGGTACAGCGGGGTAATACAACCATGGTACAGCAGGGTAACACAGCAGGGTAATACAACCGTGGCACAGCAGGGTAACACAGCAGGGTAATACAACCGTGGCACAGCAGTGTACCACAGCAGGGTAACACAGCAGGGTGACACAAAAGAGTAACACAGCAGGGAAACACAGCAGGGTAACACAGCAGGATAATACAGCAGGGTAACACAGCAGGGTAACACAACAGGGTAACACAGAAGAGCAACACAACATGGTGACACAAAAGAGTAACACAGCAGGGTAACACAGCAGGGTGACACAGCAGGGTAACACAGCTGAGTAACACAGTAGGGTGACACAGCAGGATAACACAGCAGGGTAACACAGCTGAGTAACACAGTAGGGTGACACAGCAGGGTGACACAGCATGGTAACACAGCAGGGTAACACAGCAGGGTAACACAGCTGTGTAACACAACAGGGAAACACAACAGGGAAACACAGCAGGGTAACATTGCAGGATAATACAGCAGGGTAACACAGCAGGGTGACACAGCAGGGTGACACAGCAGGGTAACACAGCAGGGTGGCACAGCAGGGTAACACAGCAGGGTGGCACAGCAGGGTAACACAGCAGGGTGAAACTGCAGGATAATACAGCAGGATATCACAGCAGGGTAACACAGCAGGGTAACACAGCAGGATAACACAGCATGGTAACACAGCAGGGTAACACAGCAGGGTAGCACAGCAGGGTGACACATCAGGGTAACACAGCAGGGTAACACGGCAGGGTAACACAGCAGGATAATACAGCAGGATAATCCAGCAGGATAACACAGCAGGGTAACACAGCAGGGTAATATAGCAGGTTAACACAGCAGGGCAACACAGCAGAGTAACACAGCAGGGTAGCACAGCAGGGTAACACAGGAGAGTAGCACAGCAGGGTGACACAGCAGGGTGACACAGCAGGGTAACACAGCAGGATAATACAGCAGGGTAACACAGCAGAGTAACACAGCAGGGTAACACAGCAGGGTGACACAGCAGGGTAACACAGCAGGATAATACAGCAGGATAATACAGCAGGGTAACACAGCAGGGTAACACAGTAGAGTAACACAGTAGGGTAAAACAGCAGGTTAACACAACACGGTAACACAGTAGCGTAACACAACAGGGTAACACAGCAGGGTAACACAGTTCACCCTGGCAGGTAAAATCTCCAGCCTGACTCAACTGAGCTAAAGTGGAACAATGGAATACTCGTGTGAGGCTTTTTACCTGGTCATTATTGGTGAAAAGTTGATGGTCGGCGACAGATGGTGATGATGGTGATAGTGACTGTGATTGTGATTCACCAAATGTATAGTATGATGAACATCACACTTAATATCAATACCTGGGCTATCCAGTGGTCACCAGCAACACATCATCAGTAGTTTCCGGTAAATTTGACAGTAATTTGTAAGAAGTGAACACCTAGCGGGAAACGTCAGAGGATCGAGTTTATAATAATGACGGAATCTTGAGGTTGTAACTCATTTTATGAACAAGATTTTCTTGATAAGTTCCATAAGAAGAGTGAAAGTGGGTCCTGTAATCTTAACGCCCAATGAGGAGCAGTGAGGAAACAGCATACTACAGACTAAGTTTTTTTCCAGTACACAAGGAAGCAGGGATGCAAATATTGCACTCGACCGACTTCAATGGGCACGAACCAACGATTGTTAGAATAAGTGATAAGCGATGCATCCACTCAGCCACGGCACCCCATATAAGCTCCCTGGGGGGACGTCAACAGAGTGGTGACCTAAAATGGAGGGAATAAGAAAATACATAAACTCCATTTTTTTGGAGAATTTGGTTCCAGATAATCCAGCATACAGCAGCGAGGAGAACTGGACGACAGTGACCACAGACTAAATCTCTCCAGCAAGGAATGAGCTTCAGTGAAAAGAAGTGATACAATCTTTTTCTCATCACCATCCTGAAGAAGGGCTGCACCTGCCAGCTAGACAGTTCCTCGCTAGATCCTCGCTAGATTGTAGCTTTAGCCAACTTCACTTTCAAACATCAAGAGCACATGGCGGAGTAGCTACCGGCTTACAATAAAAAGTCTGGCTGGTTCACATATATCTCTTGTCTGTGATATATGACGCCTTAAACACATGACTGACACAGTGAAATGACTGTCTCAACCTGTTTACATGTAAGAGATCAGACCCAATTCAATGACGCTATGAATTGCCTTGTAACTATATCACGTTCAAAAAGAATACTATTAGTTTAGTCAAAGGTCAGAGAGGAACTACAAACAGGTCCCTGAATTGAAACTTAATATAAAATCTACAGCCGTACGAATACCCGGTATGATCGACCCCACCACTGTCAAACAGTGACCTGGAACGGAAGGGAAAATGCTAAGTAAAACAGCACAAGAATTAGTGTACTGAGTGAAAATTACCCTAATCTACGCGCGCGCGCACGCACACGCGTGCACACACACACACACACACACACACTCTACTACTACTACTACTTTGCTGTCACTCGGAATCGAGTATGACGATCATCCAGCGATGATACAATGATATGAGTTATTAAGGATGTCACCTTCAATGGTGAGTTTTGAGGTGACTAAAGAGGTCGATACGGGACCGGCAGAGTCGTCCACATGAGTTGCACATGTGGAGGGCTACATCGAGTGCGGGAAGGGCGGTGGCAGCGTCTTTCTGGCGTTGGCGCTTGTCTACCTCAGTTTGCAGTCGGGCTAACTCGAAAGTATTGACACCTTCTCGTGTGGTGCTCCTCCAAGCGTTACGATGTGGAGTAATCGACTCCCAGGTGAGGGGTTGATTTGGCACTTTTTTATGTTCGTCTTAAGACTATCCTTATAAATTTTCAGTTGCCCGCCAGTGTTACGCTTATTATTCGCTAGGTGACTACTGTACAAAGTAGCTGCTATGGTAGTCTACTGTCGTCCATGCGGGTAACATGGCCAGTCCAGCGTAGTTGTTCATGGATAATGGTAGCCTCGATGCTTCTACAGTTGGTGTCAGCCAGAATACTGGCATTTGTTCTCTTGTCTTCCCAGCGAACTCGGAGGATTGAACGTAGACCCATGTCTCACTGCCATGCAGCAGGGTGGGGAGGACCACTGCTCGATATGCTTGTAACTTTGTAGATAATTTCAGCTCCCTACAGCTGAAGACACGGTTTCAGAGTCTGCCAAAGGCCTGAGATGAATATCTGATCACGCACACACACGCCAGGGGAGACCTTCACAGAGACAAGTTACAACATGAACCTCGCTCGCTCATGGCAGCTTCAGGATAACTAAGTGAAGTCCATCAACCAAGGTCACCATGTTAGTCTCTGCACCTGCCAGCCGCCTCACCTGTCACCTGACGCAACTACCTCACATAAGTGTCTTCTAAATGGAGTTTCTTGGACAGGTGCCTTAGATAATACCCTATTAAAGGAGTTCCATAATGCCCCAAGTAAATTGCTTACACAGGAATGACAAGTTCGTCAACTATTAAGTGTCCTCAACCTAAGTTACCTCACACAGGAGTTCCTTAGATAATGCGAGACCAAGTACCTGGGTTCCTGTCTCATGCTCCTACCTGTTCCTCATCAACGGGGGGGGGAGGTGCCCAGGTAGGTGGTCCAACACACCATACCCCCACACATACACTACACCAACCTACACCACACCCACACACTACCCACGCACACTACACAACACACATTACACCAAATACACTGTACCAACACATACTATACCAACACCCATTACACCAACACACACACACACTATACTAACACCCACTTCACCACCAACACCACCAGCACTACCTACACCACCACCACTACTTACACCATCATCACCACCAACATCACCATCATCAACACCACCAGATTCTCTCCAGTTATCGAGAGAAGTAGCAGAATGAACCCCTGGTGATTCTCTCTCCATTAACTTGATTACCACTTAAGAGAATAGAGCTGCAGTCCATAGACCTCAGTATACCATGGGTCAACAAAGGTGGGAATAATTAAGCAGTAATTACTGGAGGTAGTGGTAAGGTGTCGCCAGGTATACGAGGATGGTTCAATACTTTTCAAACCTGGATATTACAACACATCTTCCTCCTCTTCTTATTCCTTCTCCTCCTCTTCTTCCTCCACTTCTTCCTCCTCCTACTCTTCCTCCCTCTCCTCCTGTTCCTCCTGCCATCACCAGAACGTCGATGGCTTCATAATACTTTTTTTTCACTTATAATCCAACCACATTTTATTCAGGCTTTTTTTTTAATTAACGCTAAAGCTACTACCATGTATCCGCTTTAATTTGCATATCATTAACATAAAACGACCCTTAAAAAAACAGGATTAATCGATATAGAAAAAATAACATAAAACCCCAAATAGTGTCACTCGACCTCACCAAACTTTGTTAAAATAGAATATATTACATATTTCATGTATAAAGTCTACAAGTTAAAGAGTCGAATCTACAAGCTAACATTTAACCTATTACATATTGTTGAATAGAATTTCCTCTAATTTGTCAAACAGAAGCAACTAAAGTAGCTCAACCAATCGTTAGTAATTCCCAGCAGAACAAAGATGACCTTAAATAAACAACACATCCACAGTCACATTCACCGTTATCGCACAGGAGTGACGTTTATCCCATCACTTGAAACTCCTAACAGCCCACAGCTTACCTTTTCTTACCTGCCCGAGAGACGAGGACAATCACACTACTTCTGCGAGACGAAACTTTCTTCTTACAGAAAAATAGAAATGAAAGACAGTCCATGAGGCTGCTTAGCGTTAATTACTACAAGGTCATTGAGGTGAGGTGTGAAATTGAAGGTAGGTGATCCGTGTGTGTGTGTGAAGGTAGGTGATCCAGGTGAGGTTGTGGCTAAAGGCAGGTTAATCACTCTTGAAACGTTAATTTTCCAGCCTGTAATATAACCTTTGACCTGGAGTTCTTGACCTCTAAGTGATCTCCTTCATAACAATAGGTCTCCAGTGATAACTCAAACAACACTAATCTTAATGTTTAGAGAAAACAGCTCCCAACCTCTCGAAAGTTAGACCTTCCAGAAGACAAACACACGTTAACAGACAGGCAGGCAAACTTGTCACTCGAGGAACAATACTTGGGTGAAATCTGCAGAAGTTGAATCTATCAGAATTGAGTCAACTTTCAGCAGCTGTCGACGAGCAACGTTTTGGTGTTGATTGTCGCTTTCTGCCAGGTTTTCTTCTTTAACCAAAACTCAACGTGTATTTATCACCTTCGTCATGATCAGACTAATAAACATTTAACTACAACCAACTACAACCTATCATTTATTTCTCACGTTCGTTCTTGACCAAACTGAGAAAGAGATTTGACCACAACCCAACACGTGTTTCTCATGTTGTTCTTGACCTAACCTTTTGGTATATGACTTAGCTGTCTCAAAATGCAATATATATTTTTGTATGACTTTCGGATCCAGGTTGATGAAGAGAGGGAAGAGCTAAAGCGTTTGAGGAGGAGAAAGGGGTGCTAAAGGAAGAGACGAAAAGAATGTGTTGTAAGGAAGGGGAATAGACGGTGAAAAGAAAGAGAAGAATATGTGATAAAGGAAGAAACAGATATAATTGCAGATGAGGAGAAAGGGAGATAAATTAGGCAGATAAATGGATAAAGAAAGTGTGGAGAGTAATAACAGATAAAGAGAAGGTAAAAAGAAGTAAAGGAAACATAAGAGGAGAAATAGATGATGGAAACGAAGACAAAACTAATGAAGAAAAAAAGATAACAGTTCCAGGAAACAGACCCTCCACCAGCTCCACTAATTACCCAAGGCCACGCCGGGTAAGAACAAGGAAGACAACTTAAAGACGCGTGTAAAATGAGGCTGAAGTATCTTCCTTATTAGGGGATAATACCTCTAATTGGTATAGTTAACTCAATAACGAGCCATAACGTTCGTCAGCGAGATTATTAGACTTCAAGCAGCAGGTACAATTCAGTGTGTGTGTGTGTGTGTGTGTGTGTGTGTGTGAGAGTGAGTGAGTGAGTGAGTGTAATAATAATAATAATAATAATAATTAATAATAATAATTAACGGTTTATTGAAGGAGCTTGGCAGCCAGAAGGCTGAAAATATACAGTTACATATTTGGGGAATGGGTTACGAATTACAAATAATATACAAGTAACATAAGTGACACAAATAAGACATATAATAACTTAGATGGGGAAAAGCTCAAACTTCAGTTCATTTCAACATAGTGACAGTGTTACAGTATTACAAGTTGTTGATAATTTTTACAATGGTTGGGACTGGGCTGTTCTTATAGCGATCAGTTCGTGCACGTATGGGCTGGATGCGGTTGTGGTGTCGCACAGCAATTCTCGGACAAGGGATCTCAGGTGGTAGTAGGAGCCGGTGTCGGGGATGGTGTAGAAGCTTCTTACCAAATTTGCAGATGAGGTCGTGGTGATGGTCAGTGAGAGTCGAAAGGGTCAGTGTGTTGAGCGCTTCTTGATATGTGGAGTAGGAGGGGGAGAGAATAATCTTGCATGCCCTCTTTTGTACTTTTTCTAGGTGTTTACGTTGTGTGGCATTTAGGGAGGAAGACCAGGTGGGGGAGGCATAGGTGAGCTTGGGAAGTATGAATGTTGTGTAAACACTGAGGAGCTCGTGTGCAGGAACTCCGAGGGACTTGAGTCGGCGGAGGAGGTGGAGACGGAAACTGGAGGATTTGACAACTTCATTGACGTGTGGTTTCCAATTTAGTTTGTTGTCTATGGTGACGCCGAGGAGCTTCGTGGAATCTACAACCTGGAGTGTGTTCGGACCTAGAGTAATGGAAGGAGGTGGGACAATGTCGGAGGAGAGGTTGATGTGCATAACCATGGTCTTGGTATGGTTGATGGTGACATGGTTGTTGGTGGCCCAGTTTTGGAGACTGTTCAATAAATCCTGAAGGGCGGTATAGTTGGGAGCAGAATTGTTGACGCTGATCCCAATGGTGGAGTCGTCGACATATTTCCAGCGAGCAGGGGTTTCTCTTAGGGCATCATTGATGAGCATAAGGAAGCAGAGTGGTCCCATCTTGGTGCCTTGGGGGACGCCACAGGTGAGTGACTGAAAGGTGGAGACAGCCCCTCGGAAGCGTACAGCTTGGCGTCGGTCACTGAGGAAGTCTGTAAGCCATGGTATGAGGCTTCTTCGAAGCCCGAGGTCAATAGCTTTGTTGATGATTATATTGTGGTCGACTAGGTCGAACGCTTTAGTGAAATCAATGAAGGCGACAGCTACAGACGTTTTTCGTTTCTCGAGATGGCGGTATATGTAATCGAGAAAGCTGACAAGACAGTGAGTGGTGGAGGAAGTTTTCATGTTGCCAAATTGCTGAGGGTCTACGACTCCTGCAATCTCAGCATAAGCCCAGTCGAACACAAAACTTTCACAGATTAGGCTGGGTATTGGGGTGATTGCAATAGGTCGTAGCTGATTTAAGGATTGTGGGCTGGTTGACTTGGGCACTGGTGATACATAAGAGGTCTTCCAGTCAGCTGGGCATCTGGCTTGACTGAGAGAAGCATTGATGATGGAGCAGAGGGGTTTAGCAAGCTCCGGGGAGAACTCCTTGAAGAGTTTCATTGGTAAGTCAATGGGGGTGGTAGAGCGTTTTAATTTTAGTTTGTCCAGGCGTTTTGCTACTTCAAATTCTTCTACTAAGTCAGTGGGAAGGGGGGCTGGTAGGTAAGCAGGGAGAGTTGTTGTGTCAAGCCGTGGGAGCGTCTGGCATATAGTAGCGAAATGGTTATTTGTTTGCTCAGCTGCGTCAACACTAGTGAGATGGCTAAGGAAGGGGAGGGGGTGTGTCTTATTGTTTAGTCCACAGAGTTCTTTAAGCTTACCATACCATTGACTGATGTTGGTCTGCTTCAGGTGTTGTAATTTGGTTGGGTAGTGGGACTTCTTTGCAGTGCGTATTTCGCGGATGACTCGGTTGCGAAGTGACCTGTAGCGGATGTGGTCATTGAGATGAAAGGCTCTGTCTCTCTGTTGCATAAGTCTTTTGATCCGAGGTGTGATCCAGGGCAAGTCAGCTGGGTGAGACCTGACGGACTTCTCGGGGAAGAAGTGGTGGTGAGCTTGCGTGGTGGTGTTGGTATAATTTATCCATTTGGTTTCCACGTCATCCACGCTAAGTACTTCAGTCCAGGGATGGTGAACTATCCACTGCCCGAATAGGCGCACTGCAGAGTCAGTAATCGGCCTGTAGGTCTTGATGTAGGGTCTCTGTACTTGAGTGGGAGTGGCAGCCGGGGACCAGAGCACTGATAAGTGTGTGCTACACCCGATAGGAGGCATTGGTTGAGGTGGTTGGTACTGGTCCGCTAAGTCAGTTAAGATAAGGTCAAGGGTATTTTGACCGTGTGTGGGGAAGGTCACGACTTGTGATAGTGATAGCTGGTCCTGGATATCAGTGGTGTCAATTTCATTTAAATCCCCACATAATACTAACTTGGCACATGGGTACCTAACTCTGAGGTGGTCTGAGGTGGTGATGAGATGATTGATAAGAGTGTCTCTGGTGGGTGATCGAGGCGGATGGTATGCCACACAGATTATGATGGAAGCAGTGTTGCGCGGGTGGGCCCGTAGCACGACACGTACCCATAATGCTTCCACATCTGCTGGGACTTGAACATCCAGGCGTGACGGGCGTAGGTCATCTTGACAGAAGAGGGCAACACCTCCTCCGCGTCTTTGTGAACGAAGGTGATGAAAGAGTTGATATCCCTCAATATGACACGTTTCAGGCACAATTTGCCAAGCCTCACATATGGCAACGACGCTCGCGGCGGTTGACCTGACTGTAGTTGCCAGCTCGTCGAACTTGTTAGCTAGGGAAGTGACGTTGGATAGCAGTAAAGACGGGAGATCATACCATATCCGTGGAACTTCAGTGTGGTGGTATGGTCTGTCAGGGGTGGGTTTCTCCGGTTTCCTAGTGGAGGTTACGGTTCTAATGGGCTTATGTGCATGACGGCCTTGTCTACGGCTACGCGCGTGGAATATGTTCAGTGACTTGAGTAGCCGGATAACACTGCCATCAGGATAACCGTTCCCACGCTTTAGATGGTACAGAGTGCGTCGGGAGTAAGTGATTGGTGGCCATCTGTTGAAATCTGTTGTGGGCGGACGGAAGTGTTTGTCACTGACGGCACTTTGAGGGACACTGACACTGGTAGACATCTGTTAATATTTGTCAGTCGTAAAGACCGTGGGTCTTTGTCCCTGGTGCTTGGGGTCGCCGACACAGTTTTCACGATAGATGTAAACACCGCGGTGGTCCTTGTCACTGGCACTTTAAAGGTGACCGATAAAGTGCCCACTGTCTGACTTTTCCTTGGGGTGCACTATCGAGCACTGTATGGTAATCACTTATTGCACTGCTCCGTAATCAATCGTTCACTAATCACTAGAATGTTTTGTTGAATCGATCCTGGTGTAGTAAGGCTGGTAGGGGTATAGCAGGGGGAGCGGGCAGGGCCAAACAGACTCGGCCTGGCTGCTAAAACCGGGAGCGCCTTCGGGGCACGTCCTGTCTCACTGAGGGTTGACAAGTGTGTGTGTGATTGAGTGTGTGTGTGATTGAGTGTGTGTGTATGTTGCTGCTACCAAGTGCTAGTGACTGGTGCTAGTGCTCCTGATTAGTGGGATGATAAGTGGCTAGTGCTTCTAGTTTTTATGATGTTCACCTCTTGTTCCTTGATAGTGCTGCTAGCTGCGTTGTCTCATCGACTGCTAGTGGGTTATGTTTTAGGTGTTGGTGTGGTTACTAGTTAATATTAATGGCTTAACTAGTCTCTCTGTCTCTCTCTCTGTCTCTCTCTCTCTCTCTCTCTCTCTCTCTCAAGTAATATATGCATTTACAGGTTATGTGCACTGCTACACCACGCCCCATATACCAACACACCACGTACCAGCACACATCACACCGCCCTCACAACACTTCCTCCTCACAGCCAACTTCACACTCCCTCCTCGTAGCCATACTCATAACTTGCTACAAGAAGAAGAAAACAAACAAAGACTGGAGGAACAAGTGAGAATTTTAAGAAAAGAAATCCTCGCCGGACCTAATCTTTCAGGAACTTGTCATTCAGGTGAGGTGGTAAGAGCCCCAAGTGGCCGGGAGGTTAACGAGGCGGTGGACACAATACCTGGGTGAAGGAGGCTCGCCATGACTCCTGCAGGTGGAGGTATAGTGTATCAGAGGGAGACGACGCCTGTTACACCCCCACCACCTTCTTCAAGTTCCTCACTGTATTACTGGTGGGATATCACGCGCCGGGGTAAACCTACACCCAGGTGCCGGGGGACATCTACACCCAGGTGTAAAGGACACCATCTACGGTGGAGGCGTGAGGGCTGCCAGGGTGAAGCGCAGTGATGGGGTCAATAATGGTCTACCACATCTGTTTCCAGTAACACATTACCACAGTTCATTATATCATAGTAAATCCTATACTCCCAGTACTTTGTGTAATAATTTGGTAACATAATCATTGTGAAGTATGGGGTGTTACAAGCGAGGTGGTCTTATGACATGAAAAATAAAACGTAACGTAACGGTTAACCTAACTTACCTTACCTTGCCTAACTGAATCTAACCTAACCAACTTAATCTAACGTTACCTAACCTAACCAATCTAACCCAACATTACTTTGCCTAAACTTAACATTTTATAACCTAACCTAACCTTAGTTAACTTAAATTTATCTAACCAAAAGTAGCCTTGCCCAACATAACCTACCCATCCAAGCCAAACCTAATCTAACTAAGAGAAATCAAAACGAACAACTTACCGACATCAATTCCAACAAACACAAATATTCAAATTAAACTTTACCCAGTCCAAACACGCTGTACTCCGTCATGTTGAATTAAGTCAAGTTAAAATTGGTTATAAAAAGTTTGCGTTAGATGTTGTTATATTCAAATTATTTCGGGTTAAAATAATATTGTCTTTTGCAGTTGATTAGTTCTCATGTAAACTGAATTATTTCGACAACAAAATGAATTAGGTCGGGTCGTCATAAACAAAAATTTAGTCGCGTATAATATGGTAAAAGTCGAAAGCCAAATATAAGGTTTAACATAGAATTTATGTCATGTTATACAGTGTAACATAACTCCAGCAGCCTTCGGGGGGGGGGGGGGGTGATAGAAATCCCTTACCAGGCTAATCAGGATCTTAAAAAAGGAAAGTCAAGTACCATGGTTTTCCGAGGAATAACAAACAACCGTTCGAGATTGACATCTCTTTACTATAAAAATATAACACAAAACTCTGACATCACTCAACAAACATCAAAAAACAATTGCGGGAATCACACAATTAATGCAGTCAACAGATAATGGAATCAAACAATTAATGGAATCAACCAATTAATGGAATCAAACAGTTAATGGAAGTCAACAACTGATGGAATCAAAAAATTGATGGAATTAAACAACTGATAGAATCAAACAATTAAAGGGAGTCAGCAATTAATGGAATCAAACAACCAATAGAATCAAACAAAGAACAGATATTTCCTACGGCAGCGGCCCTGGGGAAGGTTCTGGAACGCTGAGATCCACTCTCAGGGGGAAGGTCCATTCAGCTCCTCACTCGAGTGACAGCAGCCGATGTCTTGATACAGCAGGAGAAGTACCGGGGCGCAGACGGTGGAGATGAAACTGCCGGGGACGTTGCAGCCGCAGTAGTCGTTGGGGGTAGGTATCCAGAGATTGACAGTCGATAGGTGAAGGTCTGGGGACACAGCCCACGAGTCCAGAGCCTTTGATGAGAACAGCACCAGAATTTGGAAGAACAGCGGGGGAGGTGTGTCTGGTTTGAAATCTGGGTAATGTCCGCCGGTGACACTGTCAGCAGCGACCTCCTCATCTCCGTCCAACCCCCCCCCCCCCAAAGTGGGGGTCGCGCCAGCAAACGAGCGAGTGAGCAGCGGTAACGAGCAGGAAGATCGTTACCGCCCTTACAAATAATAATAATAATAACAATAATAATAACAATAATAATAATAATAATAATAATAATAATAATAATAATAATAATAATATTTAAAGGTTTATTAAAATAGCATGGCAGTCGGGAGGCTGAAAATATACAGTTACATAATTGGGGAATTGGTCACTTGATTGACAAATAATATACAAGTAACATAAGTGATACAAATATGATAGATAATAACAAAGTGGGAAAGGGTTATACTACAGGGCATTTCAACAAAGAAACAATGCAAAAATGTAAGAATAACTGGAAGTGAACACACTAGTTGATTACGAGTTGTTGATAATTTTTACAATGCTTGGGACTGGGCTGTTCTTATAGCGACCAGTACGTGCTCGTATGGGCTGGAGGCGGTCGTGGTGTCGAACAGCAATTCGCTGAGGAGGGATCTCGGGTGGAAGTAGGAGCCGGTGTCGAGGATAGTGCAGAAGCTTTTCGCCAAATTTGCAGATGAGGTCGCAGTGATGATCAGAGAGAGCCGAGAGGGTCAGTGTATTGAGTGCTTTTTTTTATATGTGGAGTAGGAGGGGGAGATAATAATCTTGCATACCCTCTTCTGCACTTTTTCTAGGTGTTTCCGTTGCGTGGCATTTAGGGAGGAAGACCAGGCAGGGGAGGCATAAGTAAGCTTTGGAAGTATGAATGTTGCGTAAGCACTGAGGAGCTCGGACGCAGGAACTCCAAGGGACTTGAATCGGCGGAGGTGGTGGAGACGAAAACTGGAAGATTTGACAATAATTTTACTGAAGTGTGTTTTCCAATTTAGTTTGTTATCTATAGTTACGCCGAAGAGCTTGGTGGAATCCACAACCTGGAGTGTGTTGGGGCCCAGAGTAATGGAGGGAAGTGGGATAAGGTCAGAGGAGAGGTTGATGTGCATAACCATGGTATTGTTGACATGGTTGTCGGTAGCTCAAATTTGGAGATTGGTCAATATGTTCTGGAGGGCAGTGTAGTTGGCTCCGAGTTGTTCACACTGATCCCAATGGTGGAGTCGTCGATATATTTCCAGCGAGCAGAGGTTTCTCTTAGGGCATCATTGATAAGCAAGAGGAAGCAGAGCGGTCCCATCTTGGTGCCTTGGGGGACGCCACAGGTGAGTGACTAAAAAGTGGAGACAGCCCCTCGGAAGCATACGGCTTGGCGTCGGTCACTAAGGAAGTCTGTAAGCCGAGGTTATAGCTTTGTTGATGATTAAATTGTGGTCTGCTAGGTCAAATGCTTTGGTGAAGTCGATGAAGGCGATCACCACATACAGTGTCTTTCGTTTTCCCAGATGGCGGTAAGTGTAGTCGAGAAATTTGACAAGAAAGTGAGTGGTGAAGAAGTTCTAATATTGCCAAAACACCGAGGATCTATGGCACCTGCAATATCAGCATAAGCCCAGTCAAACACGAAACTTTCACAGATTAACCTGGGTATTGGGGCGATCGCAATGGGTCGTAGCTCATTTAAGGATTGTGGGCTGGTTGACTTGGTCTTCCAGTCAGCTGGGCATCTTGCTTGGCTGAGGGAAGCATTGATGATGAGCAGAGGTGTTTAGCTAGTTCCGGGGAGAACTCCTTGTAGAGTTTCATTGGTAAGTCAATGGGGGTGGTGCAGTGCTTAAATTCAGTTTGTCCAGACGTTTTGCTGCTTCAAATTCTTCCACTAAGTCAGTGGGAAACGGGACTGGTAGGTAAGCAGGGAGACTTGTTGTGTCAGGCCGAAGGAACGTCTGGCATATAGTTGCGAAATCGTCGATTGCTCAACTGCGTCACCATTAGACAGATAGGTAAGGAAGGAGAGGGGGTGTGTCTTATTGCTTAGTCCACAGAGTTTTTAGCTTACCATACCACTGACTGTTGTTGGTCTGCTTCAGGTTTTGCAACTTGGTTGGATAGCGAGTTTTTTGTGGCACATAGTTCGCAGATGACTTGGTTACAAAGGGACCTGTGGAAGTTGTGATCATTGAGATAAAAGGCACTGTCTCTCTGCTGCATAAGTCTTTTGATCCGAGGTGTGATCCAGGGCAAGTTAGCTGGGTGTGATCCGATGGACTTCTCAGGGGAAAAAGTGATGGTGAGTTTCCGTGGTTGAGTTGGTATAATTTATCCATTTGATGTCCACGTCATCCATACTAAGTACTTCAGTCCAGGGATGGTGAGCTATCCACTGTCTGAAGAGACGCAGTTCAGAGTCAGTAATCGGCCTATAGGTCTTAATGTAGAGACTCTTCATTTGGCTGGTGGTGGGACCTGGTGACCAGAGCACTGATAGGTGTGTGCTACACCCGATAGGAGTCATTGGTTGAGGTGGTTGGTACTGGTCCACCGAGTCCTGGTCCTGGATATCAGTGGTGTCAATTTCGTTATAATCCTCACATAGTACTAGCTTGGCACATGGGTATCTAACTCTGAGGTGGTAATGGGGTGATTGATGAGAATGTCTCTGGTGGGTGAGCGAGGCGGATGGTATGCCACACAGTATATGATAGAAGCAGTGTGGCGAGGGTGGGCGCATGACACAACACGTACCCATAATGCTTCCACATCAGCTGGGATAAAACATCCAGGCGTGACGGGCGAAGTTCATCTAAACAGAGGAGGGCGGCGCCCTCTCCACGTCCATGTGAACAAAGGTGATGAAAGAGTTGATATCCCTCGATGTGGCAAGTTTCAAGAACAATTTGTCAAGCTTTGCAGATGGCAACTACGTTGGCAGCAACTGACCGGACTGTTGTTGCCAGCTCGTTAAATTTATTGGCTAAGGAAGTGACGTTGGAAAGCAGTAAGGAGGGGAGATTGTACCGTAGTCGGGGAACTTCAACGTTTTGATATATTCTGTCAGGAGTAGGTTTCTCTCGTTTTCTAGTGGAGGTGATAGTCCTGATGGGCTTCGGTTTATGGCGTCCATGTCTACGGCTACGAGGATGACATATGTTCAGTGATTTCAGTAGCGCAGTAACACTGCCATCAGGACATCCGGCCTTTCACTTTAAATTATACAGGGTGCGTCTGGAGTCCGTCACTGGTGGACATCTGTTGTTGTGGATGGTCCGAAGTGTTTGTCAGCGGTGGCCTTAAACTCAGTGGCGGCACTTTGAGGGCCACCGACATAGTTTCCATGTCTGAGTACACTGGTAGACATCTGTTAATATTTGTCTAGTCGTAAACACCAAGGTTTTCCTGGTCTCTGGCACTTTGAAGGCCACTGACAAAGTGTGTGTGTGTGTATGTGTGTGTGTGCGTGCGTGTATATGTGTGTGTGTGTGTGTGCGTGTGTCTTGAACATTTTTTATACGAGTTCAAAATCAATCTAATTATCTTCTTTTTTTCAAATTAGAAAACAAAATCATATAAGTATCATAAAATTAAAAAAGTATAAAAGTTAGTATCACAAAAGCATGACAGTACATGAACTACTTAACACCACAATGGTATGGTCAAGCTTACTTGTGGTGACGTCACTCCCACCATTGTACTCACCTGTAGGAAGGAAAACTACGAGTATATGTTGTAATTTATCATATCAATACAACACAGGCAGCGTTATACAATAAAAATAACAACATAACAAGCACTCTCAAACGACACCTATACATCAGTTTTTTCTTTTTTATAAACACGAACAACAACACACACATACAACACCATTAGCCCTCACCATCACACTCACCCACACTACCACTCACCACCACCAGCCCTCATCATCACACTCGCCCACACCACCACCAATTACCTACACCATCACTCACCTACACCACCACTCACCAACACCACCACTCACCTACACCACCACCCACACCACCACTCACCTACACCACCACCCACACCACCACTCACCTACACCACCTCCACTCCCACTCGCGGGAAATCAATCACGACAGTCAAAATACAATTGTCCGATAAAGCCCATGGCGATAACTAATGTTTACGAGGTATAGATATGGTCTCCAAGACGTGTAGGAGACAGAGAGAGAGAGAGAGAGAGAGAGAGAGAGAGAGAGAGAGAGAGAGAGAGAGACAGAGAGAGAGAGAGAGAGAGAGAGACAGAGAGAGAGAGAGAGAGAGAGAGAGAGAGAGAGAGAGAGAGAGATCAAGGTAAAAATTCAGGGCCAAAATTATTTTACTTTACCTCACTATTATTTCCTCGTAACTGGGAATGACAAGTCACATTTGGCAACGAAAGTCCAGGTGATATTTCGACACCAAAGTGACAGTCATATTTGTTAAGTATCTTAAATAGGAATGTTAAATATACTATTTATACCCAATTTACGGATTTTAAAACTTTATTTACGAATATTTGAGAAACTGGATCTTGTCTTGTCATAAACAAGCTCTTCTTTTCATCTCATTGTTCTTTCAGAGTTTTAATGCTTAAAATTACCTTGAAGAAGTTCTTTCTTAACTTTTACTTCATTTTCTCATTTACCTGAAAAAGTTCCACACTCCGTAACCGACGAGAAAAAAATTCTAAGGGACATTTAAATTCAGGACCGAATTTCCCTCTGGAAGATCAATTTTATTCCCGCGGTCGACTGATGCAGTGTGGCAGAAGAACTAGGTCGTCACCCACTGCAGGCGGCGTCATTTTGTTGACGTAGAAGGAATAAAGACAGTTATCACTGTTGCAAGTGATGTGTTTTAGCTGTAATGAGTCTCAGTCAATAAATCCAGTTATATCATCACACAGTGTCAGGGTCACACACAGTGTCAGGGTCACACACAGTGTCAGGGGGTAATAAGAGGTGACGCCCATTACGGGCTAGAGAGGGAAACTTGATCCTGTGTGTTTATAAGTTTTTGTCAGCTGGGTAATTGCTCCTATCCGTCACCCAACACAGTGAGGCAGATAATGGGTAAAATCGCTACACACTGGAATAAAATATGGAATTTAATCTACATAATCCTTAAGGCATAATAATTGGCCTTGGAAAGAGTGCCACGAAATCGGGCATCAGGATGGCCTTAAAAATCTAGGTAAAGGTCATGAGCATCAATAACGGCATGTTTTGTATTTATTCATTTCTTAAGAACATAAGAACATAAGAAAATAAGGAGTCTGCAATAGGCCGGTTGGCCTGTGCATGGCAGCTCCTGTCGAGAGTTACTACCACACTCTATCATCCATGAATCTATCTAGCCTCCTTTTGAAACTTTCCAGAGTTCCCGCACTTACTACAAAGTTGCTAAGCTTGTTCCACTCATCCACCCAGGGCCGGCGCTACCCACTAGGCGAACTAGGCGATCGCCTAGGGCGCCAACATCTGGGGGCGCCACAAATTCAGGGCAAACTTGGATAAAATTAAAAATGAAGGAAAAACTGTGGTGGACACTGTGGTGGAGCCGTGGAGGGTCGGAGCAGGATGTTAGAAGGGTCGGGGATCGGAGGGAGGCGAAGGTAGGTAGACGGTAGCCGACTGTGTTTTCTTTTTTAATATTATTCGTTAACCCCCCGGAGGGACTAACCCGGGTCCTTATCTTTGGCGGCCTGGAGAACTGTCGAGCAGTGACCTGAAGGCTGACATCTGAGGAACCCTTCTCCCAACCCCACCATCCCCTCCCCTCCCTTACTGCCAGGGCGGCTGAGCCGCCCCTTCCCTGTCTTTGTCGGGATGAGGCAAGGTTACCTGACCTCTGAAGTTTACGTCACGAATTTATTGACTTAATGTAATAACAATAATAGGTTATTTGCATGGGTGAAGTAATAAAGCCACAAGATGAAAACAATGTCGTCATCGGTTACTGTACCTACATTAGCTTATCAAAACTTTCAAGGGGGCGCACATCTAGAGGCTTGCCTAGGGCGCCAAATCATCTTGCACCGGCCCTGCGTCCACCACCCTATTTGTGAATCAGTTTCTTCCTATCTCCCTCCTAAACCTAAACTTATCCAACTTGAATCCGTTGCTCCGAGTCCTATCCTGCTCGGATATTATAAGAACTTTATCTATATCTCCTTTATTGATTCCTTTCATCCACTTAAATACTTCTATCACCTGTACATTTAAACGCAATATTTTAGAGTATCAAGGAAATATAGATCAAGTTACAGGTACGTTACTAAATTGTCGGTAACTTCCACAACACTGAATACTGATTTGGTTGTAAAGGTTCTTCTCTTCGGTACTTCATCTTCCACCAGGATATATTGAGGTATGGTTTAGCATAGATAATCTAATCAAATATAACCATTTTGCAGTAAAAAACTAACAGAATTATTAAGTATTTTTGAATGAAGAACAATAAAAATATTGAACCAACAATGATTCCATATAACGTGATATAATTGCTTCAAATAAGGCAAATGCCCACTTGTAATAATAAGTGAGAAAATTGCCTTCAGCAATAGTTGCCAAGGATAAATTAAAAATATTCATAAAATGTTCAGAGCAATATAATACTTTTTACAATTCTATATGCAGCACGCAGATACAAGTATTTCTTTACAAATGCAAATATAAATACCAACTACATTAATAAAAATAAAGAAAAAGTGGTTTTAAAGAATTCCTTATTAAGAACAGATAATTACAAAGCACTTGTGTTCTGACCTCAGTTGTGTTCTGACCTCACTAGGGGAAAGGTCACGGCAGGGTTAGCTCCGGAGGGATAATTATCAGATATGGCCAGTGATATGTGCGGTCTTGGGTATGAGAGTTTGTTGACCAAACTGGAGTGGTCCACTGAAGAATTGGCGAGGGCCAAGTTAGAAATTGAGAGGGCCACGTTGGAGAACCTGAAATTAAGGAAAGAGCTGGCGAAGTTAAAAGGAGAGGCTGGACGAGTAAAGCCAGTGTCTGACGAAAAATCAAGCGAGTGGAAAATTGTGAGTAGTGGGAAGACAAAGCTGGTGGTGAAGAAGCACACGAAGGATACGCCAACAACGACGACAACGACAACAACAGCTAAGTGTACCAACCCTTTCAGTCCCTTGATAGACGAATTGGGCGTTAGTACAGTCAGGGGCAGGGATGACAAGGAAGGTATATAAACTTTAATTGTTGGTGACTCACAGGTAAGGTACATGGACAGGGCCTTTTGTGGTAAAAACAAAAATAGGATATGGGTGTGTTTGCCAGGAGCTAGGGTGGGGGATATAATTGACAGGATGGACAATATCTTGTCTGGTAATGGGAACAAACCCATTATCTGCCTCAGTGCAGGAGGCAATGATATTGGCCGGTGTAGGAGCGAGGAACTTCTTGATAAGTTCAAGGCAGTCATAGATCGTATTAGGACTAAGGGAGGGATCCCTATCATATGCGGTGTCCTGCCTAGAAGGAGAGTTGGCAGTGAATGGTTGTCAAGGGCAGTTGGTGTTAACGACCGTCTTGACAGATATTGCAAGTCAATATCAGTCCCATTCATTGACAACTGGGACAACTCCTATGGCAGAAGGGACCTTTATGCTAGGGATGGGGTGCACCTGTCTAGGGATGGAGTAGCAACCCTGGCTGGGGCTCTAGAGGGGGCAGTTCAAAAGATATCGAAGTCTTTAAACTGCTAAGAGAACATAGGGGCACGGGGGTGGAGGAGACTGCAGTGGGAGGGGGTAAACAAGGCGAAAGATTACAGGGAAATAGTGTTAGGAATGATGACAAAACTAAATTAGACAGGGAGTTTAAAACTAAACGCGGTAAGGGGAGGACTCAGAACGCGACTAACTTAAATGTATACTACGCGAACAGTAGAAGTATGAGAAACAAAATGGATGATATTAAGGCCTTGGTATGTACAGAAGAAATCGATATAATTGCATTCACTGAAACATGGATCAACCTAGACACACGTGAATTACCAGTCGAATACCAAATTGCGGGTTACAAACTGTTCCATACCGATAGGCAGAACAGGAAAGGAGGTGGAGTAGCAATCTATGTTAGGGATAATCTGAAGTGTGAAATAAATAAGGAAATAAAAACTGAGAGGAATACAGAAACAATTTGGATAGAATTAAGCGACGGTCGGGAAAAATTAATCACAGGAGTAATATATAGACCCCCCAATCTTGATAGCATCAATGAGGGACTTATCTGGGATGAAATGCTCAGGGCTTCCATACACAACAAAGTCTGTATAGTAGGCGACTTTAACCTTGGCCAAATAGATTGGACTGTCCTTACGGGTAACTCAGAATCAGAGGATTTTCTCGAGACGATCCAGGACTGTTTCCTAAGTCAACATATAACCGAACCCATACGGGGTAATAATATACTGGATTTAGTTCTGTCGAACAGAGAAAACCTCATTAGCAATGTCGAGGTAGGGAACGAACTTGCAAACAGAGATCACAAAGAAATTCGATTCCAGTTAGATTTTCAGGGCAGACGTAAGGAAAATTCCACTAAAGTACCAGATTTCAGAAGGGCAAACTTTGACAGTTTAAAGAGGCAGCTGAGAGAGGGGGTGTCACGCTTGGCCGTGAACCTGACAGATGACACCGACCTGATAACGAGATCTGAGATTGCCGAGTTCCACGACAATTTAAATAGTGAGTTACTTAATGCACAAAGGCAGAACATACCATACAAAAAACTCAGATCAGACAACAATGACCCTAAATGGATAAATAATTATTTAAAGAACATCATTGGCCAAAGGAAGGCTATAGGTAGAAGGATAAATCGTGGCGAAATTCACCTCCAGGACTATTATAGGGTATTGGTGAGTAGGGTTAAGCCGAGATAAGGAAAGCAAAGAGGAATAATGAGGTAAGGATAGCAAGGGAGGCAAAGACAAACCCCAAAGGATTCTACCAAATGTATCAAACTAAAACTCGAGAAAAGATTGGACCACTACGGTCAGACTCCGGCGAGCTCACTGATAACGACGGAGAAATGAGCAATAATTTGAATAAATATTTTTCAACAGTTTTCACCACCGAAAATTTAAACATGATACCCGAGGCACCGACTCTATTCAGAGATAGTGAAGAAAACAAATTAAGTGAGATAAAAGTGACTAGTAACGATGTTAGTAAGCAAATAGACAAACTAAAGCCTAATAAGTCACCTGGTCCCGATGAGATATTTGCCAGAGTATTAAAGGAATGTAAGGAAGAGCTTAGTATGCCCTTAGCAAAGTTGTTTAACATGTCCTTAAAAACTGGTGTAGTACCAGAATCCTGGAGGATAGCGAATGTAATACCAATTTTCAAGAAGGGGGATAGATCACTATCCTCTAACTACCGCCCAATCAGTCTAACATCAATAGTAGGCAAATTACTGGAAGCAATCATTTCAAACTCTATTCGAAATCACCTGGAGAAGCACGGATTGATCAATGATTCCCAGCATGGCTTCACAAGCGGACGTTCTTGCCTAACTAATCTATTAACATACTTTTCATCAGTTTTCGAATCGGTGGACGAGGGGCACAATTATGATGTGGTATATCTCGACTTTAACAAAGCCTTCGACAGAGTCCCCCACGAAAGACTAATTAGAAAGGTAGAAGCACATGGCATCAAAGGTGACATCCTTAAATGGATTAGGGCGTGGTTACAGGACAGGAAACAGCGAGTGAGCATTAACGGCACTAAGTCCCATTGGAGCAACGTCACAAGTGGAGTTCCCCAAGGCTCAGTACTTGGACCATTATTGTTTATTATATACATAAACGACATAGATATCGGCATAGACAGCAACATAAGTAAATTTGCTGATGACACTAAAATAGGACGTGTTCTCAAATCTGACGAGGACTCGGCAAAACTACAGGAAGATCTAAACAAATTTTTCGAATGGTCTGAAAAATGGCAGATGAAATTCAACGTGGACAAATGTAAAGTACTCAGTATAGGAGATGTAAACAGGGAAACCAGATACCAGATGAACAACGATGCCATAGAGAAATCCGACTGCGAGAGAGATTTAGGAGTAATGATAAGTAGGAACCTTAAGCCAAGTAAACAATGTGTTTTTACTCGGAACAAGGCTAATAAAGTACTTGGGTTCATACAAAGGAGTGTTAGTTACAAGACTAGGGAGGTCATCCTAAAACTGTATCTTGCTCTTGTGAGACCACACCTGGATTATGCAGTTCAGTTCTGGTCACCGTATTACAGAATGGATATAGAATCCTTGGAAAGAATTCAGAGGAGAATGACAAGACTAATCCCGGGCATTAGGAACCTTGAGTATAGAGACAGGTTAAAGCATCTAAATTTGCACTCCCTTGAGAGACGTAGAGCGAGGGACGACCTGATAGAGGTGTATAAGTGGAAGGCAGGGCTAAACAAAGGGGACATTACAAAGGTACTCAAATTATCCAACCAGGAGCGAACTCGTAACAATGGTTTTAAATAGACAAATTTAGATTTAGGCGTATAATAGGTAAACACTGGTTTGGAAACAGAGTAGTGGATGAATGGAACAAGTTACCAAATATCATCATTAACTGGAATACGCTGAATTGCTTCAAACATAGGTTGGATGGTCATATGAGCAATAGGGGTTGGGTGTAAACGGGACTGCCCAGTATGGGCCAATAGGCCCGCTGCAGTTTCCTCCATTCTTATGTTCTTATGTACTTCGTACATCACAGTATACGCAACATCAAACGTGTCTTTCACCAACTATGGGACACTGGAGAGATTGTGTATATATTTTTCTGTGGTTAAAGTAATGATGTGCTGTACATGCAATATCCCTATATAGTTCACATGACTTGTCACATTTGCATATCGCTGTACACCGGAGTCCTGCCAGTACATTTACAGTGCCGACTACAGAATGGCGAGGCTTTGTAGCCACAAGTGATGAATTCCCTGAGGACTTAGCTGCCTCTGGTAAGAGTTTCCAGACAGGCTTCCACGAATCACCACCCATTGCCCACCATAATCTTCGGGGCTTATGTGTACCAAATTTGTGCTTTCTTCCAGTTAGGAACGAATTCCCCAAACATCTGGTTTAATCTGTCCTACTAACGGTCGTCCTCAAGGACCAGTGCAAAGAAAGGAATATATATATATATATATATATATATATATATATATATATATATATATATATATATATATATATATATATATATATAAAGAGAGAGAGAGAGAGAGAGAGACTAGTACACCATGTACATTATTCGATTAATGTTCGGACCCTGACTGCCATGCCATCTCTCGAGAAGCTACCTTTCCATAGAAAGCGTACATAAACAAGGGACTTTGGTGGTAGATAAATATTAGTTCAGAAAATACCAAAAGTAAATACGCATGTAAACTTACGTTACAAGGGCCACAGTGTAAGAGTCACACACTCACAAGGCCAACGTGTCACAATTAAACATTGATCAGTAATTAAGCTCAGTAGCTCACCTAAGCGAGATATCAACTCCTTCCCTCAACCCTCTCCCCTCTTTACACCTCACTCCCTCGCTCTCCTCTCTTACAGCTGAGGGAGAGTGAGTGTGGAGGGAGGCGTCATAAATGAGCTATATATGAATGGTGCAACAAAATCTGAGTGTCGACCATTAATGTTTACCTTCACAATTGTGGTAACCAAGTGTTTGTTTAGACTGATGTTTCACCACTCTCACCCTTCCTCCTCGTGAATTCCTGTCCTCCCCTTCGTCCATATACACACTCACCCCCCTCCCTCTTCCTAATCCCCATCCACCCTTCAACACACGCGCGCACTCCCCTTCACTCTCACCCAGCTTCATTCTCTCCTTCCTCTTACACAGATGAATATGAAGATGGTTATGAGGTTAAGAGCATGTTAGACTTGGGATAGGTAAAGTTTGTTTTTGTTAGGGAGTGTATTAGATTAAGGGTACCATAAGATAAATTAGGTTATGTTATAGGCATGTTAGATTCGGGTTTGGTTAAGTTGTGTTATCTAATGGCAAGTTAAATAGCGGACAGTGTGTGGACCGTGAAGATCCCAGACACTTAATCGAGATCATTTCGGTTAGGACTTCTAAACACGTGAGAGATCATAACTTCAATACATCTTATAAGTGTGTAGTAAAGTATGTAACTTTTTGTAATTATGTATACAAAAATATGTACCATGAGAATCCTTACTAAAAGATAACTTACCGACATTTTCGACAGACAGACAGACAGAGACAGACAGACGAAGGCATAACCAGATGTACAATATACCTCCACAAGTGTAAATTAAGTTACACCTTCAGATCAGCAGCAGTTTCGAACACTTGGGACATAAGGGACATGACCTAACCGAGCGTACAATATATCTACAGACGCAGGAAGACACACTAACACGACGTGAGAGAAGGAGCCGCCAGGGACCCTAGCTGTAAAGGTCTAAGTGGAACGTCATACTAGCGAATTTCCACTGTACCTCCGGGGGTGATTTATTTCGAGCATCTGCGGAGAAAGTATCTATCTGTTTTTCCTGTGGTGGGAGAGAGAGAGAGAGAGAGAGAGAGAGAGAGAAAGGGGGGGGGGGCGGCATAGAGCAAATCCAGATACATTTTCCCGGTAAGGTAGATGGAAAAACAGTAATAATGTCTGCAAATAATGATCATTTTTAATAAATTTTGTTTAACCTTAAACTCTTTTCCTTTCTCTCTTTCCTCCAGCTGCTGATTCCTCTCAGTGTCAAGAGACGGAAGCGATTACTGATCTCCCACAATCCCTCTCACGAACTCGTCAATCCCCTCCTGTCCGCTCCACTTGCCATCTCGCCTCGACGTTAAACTAACTAAGAACTTTATTTCTCCTCCTTCCTCTTGTGAGTTTTATCTTCAATTCCTCGGAGAACCAGACCGTCATAACCGTCTTTTCTCAGCCTATGTTCTTGAGGGTGGCGAAGCTTTCTTTTGTTGTTGTTTGAGTCCTTGAAACTTTAACAATCATTTTTAAGAATTATTCTCACTTCCCGGTTACCTTTTGCTTGGTGTTCTTGTTATGCTTTACTAGACAACACCGAGAAAATACGACAACATGTACCGCTTAAGAACCTCACGCATTTCTTCTTTTAGTCTAAAGGTTTGATACGCTTTTTAATATACTGTTTTCTTTCACCCTCTTTTACGCTGCTTAAAGTTATTAACCTGGCTATATAGCTCAGGTATCAAATTTAATTAAATATTAGTTCTAGGCCCCAGAAAATGAATGCTGACAAGTATGCCTTCCTCATCGTGAAGCCAGAACATTATGAACGGGCATTGGAAGTTTTTGGCGGAAGTGAGGTCAAAATAACTAAGGACGGCCAAAGACATCTAGGCGCAGTAATTGGCACTACGGACTTCAAGACCGAGTACGTAGCGGGAAAGGTGAATGAGTGGGTTAGTGAAATCCAAGCTCTGTCTGAGATTACTAACACAGAGCCACATGCGGCCTTTGCAGCATTCACACATGGAGTCAAGCATCGTTGGAACTACCTGATGCGTACTGTCCCTGAAATCGGACCCCTCCTCCACCCTCTGGAAGAAGCTATCAGTGTCAAGTTCATTCTCAAATTAGTGAAACACTCTGGCTTAACTCCAGCAGAAAGAGCACTTCTTGCACTTCCACCAAGACTGGGAGGGATGGGACTAACAAATCCAGAGGAGATTGCTGCCACTGAACATCAAAATTCACTTAAGCTCACGGCAGCCCTCACGGACCACATAATAGCCCAGAATGCAACAGGGGAAGTGGATACCAGTGAAGCAAATAAGATTCGTAGGTCCATTACGACAGATCGACAGCACTGCCAAAATGATAAGTTGCAGCAACTATTGCTCCAGGTACCAGAAAATTTGAAAAAAAGTAGCTATAGCGCGGGAGGTGGGCGCCTCGAACTGGTTAACTACCTTACCGATAAGGGCAAATGGTTTCAGTCTTAATAAACAAGAATTTACAGATGCCATTGCTCTAAGGTACGGTCGGCCAGTGGAAGGTTTGCCCTCCCAATGCGTGTGTGGCTCTTCCTATGATGGCGATCACGCCATGGTGTGCAAGAAGGGGGGCTTCATATGCATGAGGCATGACGAGATAAGGGATCTCACAGCAAATATGTTGAAGGAAATCTGCCGGGTTGTCACGGTAGAACCGACCCTCCTTCCACTGGATGGTGAGATCTTCCAACACAGGACTTCAAACACATCTAACGAAGCCCGTGTGGACGTCAGTGCTCGAGGATTCTGGACGCGGGGACAGCAAGCTTTCTTCGACATCAGGATTTTTGATCCCATGGCCGCACGTCACTTTAACTTAGCTCTCGATGCTGCACACAGGAGGAACGAGAACGACAAGAGAAGGGCATATGGGGAGAGAATTCAAAACGTTGATCAAGGCAGCTTCACTCCTCTAGTGTTCACAACCTCTGGTGGGATGGGACCAAGTGCAAGATGTTTCTACGCCAGACTCGCGGAGTTGATCTCCGAACAGAAGCAGCAGCCCAGAAGTTATGTTACAGCCTGGATGAGATGTCGACTGTCCTTCTCTCTCCTTCGGTCGGCTTTGCTCTGCCTCAGGGGAACGAGAGCTTCTGCCCCAACTCCGACAACTGCTGCAGATATTGACTATGAGGCTACAGTCACTGAATGCCGCATAGATCTGCGGCTCAACTAATTTAACACAGCTAGGATAGCTACTTATGTATTAGGATATTTAATATTAAGGTAATTAAATGGTGGCGAAGGTGTGGCTATTGGGGGAGGCTGGAGGCCACGTTAAAAAAAAAAAAAAGTAGTAGCAGTAGTAGTTGTAGTTGTAGTAGCATTATTATTATTATTGTTATTATATATTAGAGTTCCTCCACTTGTTCCCCTCTGTGGATCTCTTAGCCGGGGGTCTTATCACAGTCCGCCACAGTACCTTATTTCATTAACTTTTAGAGAGTTCTTGAAGTCGTTCACGAGTGGGCGAGTCAAAACTTTCATTGAGATTTTGTGAGTGTGAGGAGCATCTTGGCCCTTGACTCCATCATTGTGGTTGGTTGTTGTGGCGGACCTTCATCACCCTTGTAACACTGTTTAGTGAACCTTGTAACACTGTTTAGTGAACTTTTTACACTGTTTAGTGAACCTTGTAACACTGTTTAGTGAACCTTGTAACACTGTTTAGTGAACCTTGTAACACTGTTTAGTGAACCTTGAAACACTGTTTAGTGAACCTTGTTACACTGTTTAGTGAACTTTTTACACTGTTTAGTGAACCTTGTAACACTGTTTAGTGAACCTTGTAACACTGTTTAGTGAACCTTGTAACACTGTTTTGTGAACCTTGAAACACTGCTTAGTGAACCTTGTTACACTGTTTAGTGAACCTTGTTACACTATTTAGTGAACCTTGTTACACTGTTTAGTGAACCTTGTAACACTGTTTAGTGGACCTTGTAACACTGTTTAGTGAACCTTGTAACACTGTTTAGTGAACCTTGTTACACTGTTTAGTGAACCTTGTAACACTGTTTAGTGAACCTTGTAACACTGTTTAGTGAACCTTGCAACACTGTTTCGTGAACCTTGTTACACTGTTTAGTGAACCTTGTTACACTGTTTAGTGAACCTTGTTACACTGTTTAGTGAACCTTGTAACACTGTTTAGTGAACCTTGTAACACTGTTTAGTGAACCTTGTAACACTGATCTGGCCCTTTAACCGTTGATTCCTTCTGAGGTAATGAGGTTGGAACACTATTAATTATATAGGGTTTTAGTAGCAAAACCCAATTATCTGTTATCTATGTATTGAGGAACTATCTCATATACAGTTCCAAGTGTATATCACCGTGAGTTAATCACTGTAGCTATGAGTGTTAAGATGAGGACGGAGGCTTTATTAAAGACCTCTTCTAAATACGTCCGGTTGGTGTGAGGTGTTGAGTGACAATCCCATAATACCCGTCGAGGGAGAACGGTAATATACGTCCTCCCTCGAGGGAAGACGGATCCATCCACGATGGCTCTCAATAACGTCTTCCTCTCGTCAAGGATATCAAACTACTGCCGCAAGAGGTGGCCAGAGAGCCGGCTACTTAATGCCTTAGCTCAGCACTACTGTAAGTGACACGACTTCCCGTGGGCACACCTTAACACATGCTCTGAACATGCTACTTCATAGCTAGTGGAAAGTTACAGAGGGTGATAGAGTATATAAATCAAATGTAATAGGGGCTATTACAACACTGTTTAGTGAACCTTGTAACAGTGTTTAGTGAACCTTGTAACACTGTGTATAGTGAGCCTTGTAACACTATGCTTGGAGTTTTATAACAATATCCTATGTATAGGGGCTTGTGTATATTGTAGTGGTATAGTAACTGGTAAAGGTTGGGTTAGGTTAGGTTAGTTTAGGTTAGCTTAGTTAGCTTAGTTTAAGGAAGTTTAAGGAAGGTTTACTGATGACTCATTAACTGATGAAGGGAAATAGGTGTATCCGGGTGAGGACTTCCACTAACTACTGTAAACCTGGACGACTGAAGGTAAAGAGAGCCTTTATTAGTGAACCACATGACTCTGGTGCTATAAACGTGTATTATCTGACAGCACCAGTACACCGTGAATAGAATCACCCTGTAAATGTTTGGCTGTCGGCACTGTCCTCAATAAAATAATACCATAAACGTTTACTACCAGTCAGCGCCATCACACTATCAATGAAAAATAGGATTGTAAAAAAAAAATCAACTATAAAAATTAGGTAATGTAATTAGGGATATTTGAGGCTCTAGGCTTCATTAGGTATTAAATCAAGCTAAAAATTAATGAGCAGATGAAAACAAAGCGCCATTATGTAGAACAAAGAGTTTGATTGATGTTACAGTGAGCCGAGGTATTTGAGCCGTGGTATTTCCCCAACATCACCACTAAATCTGAATGTTAATTTGGATGAACGACACAGGAAATAGCTAGTTGTAAGTTAAAGGATAAAAGATTGTTAACCTTTTTCAGAGTTAATTAAAATGGTACTTTTTATTATAAGTAATTATAATTTAGTTAAGAGGTCATCTAAGGGTTATAGCAAAACGGTTATAAGTCACTTTCTTGAATATTCCACTTATTATTTCATGATTCACTTTTAGTTACTTACAAAAGTTATTAATGGTACTTATAAGGGTATTGGGGGCTACTGTTACTTAATCTATGCATAGTGTGGTAATCTGGTTGTAGTGGCCTACATATTGTCTTATTGTAGTAGATGTGGTTGTGGTTGTTGTGTTGGTGATATAGCCTATGTTGTGTTGGTGATATATGTTGTGTTTGTGATATATGTTGTGTTGGTGATATATGTTGTGTTTGTGATATATGTTGTGTTGGTGATATATGTTGTGTTTGTGATATATGTTGTGTTGGTGATATAGCCTATGTTGTGTTGGTGATATATGTTGTGTTTGTGATTATGTTGTGTTGGTGATAAATGTTGTGTTGGTGATATATGTTGTGTTGGTGATATATGTTGTGTTGGTGATATATGTTGTGTTGGTGATAGTAGTAGTAATGACTGGTGATTGACGTAAACGTGTAATACAATAAACTAAATCTCTGATATAACTGCACAGTGTTGATGTGTTGGGATCATCCAGCGACATCTTTCCTCAGTTTTCATCCACTACCTCACTATCATAGCCCCGAGGTGGGTTTTTCTCAGGTCCCAAAAGCGTAAACCGACGGGGGAAATGCCCTCATTGTGTCTCCATACATTACCTGCTAAGCTGCCACCATTTGTTCACTTCGTAGTAAATTTGATAAAACCGGCAGTTTAGGAGGGCTGGTGAACAATGTCCGTGCCGCTTAGCCACCCAGGGTAGAGGATCCCCAGGGCGTAGATTCCCTTAAAACTTTCTTTAGGGGCTCTGATAGACCTCGCTGAACCTCATATTTTTATCAGTCATACACATATCCGCCTGTTATGGTACAGGGTGACATACAGCAGCAAGTGGGCTACTCCAGGCAGTATGCTGGTATACCCAACGGTTGCTCTAGCATCTGGAAGCGTAACTGATAGTGAGCTTATTAACTGTTCAGTGTGCACGAGTTTGTACGTTTGGGTACTGAACCCCTGACTATTCGCTCATGAGGCGAACTCTACAAACTGAACCGAATCCATGACAAAACCCCAACAGTTTTCTACCAACCAACCGACCGACAGACCGACATATAGAAGCACCTAACCTAACCTAACCTAACCTAACCTAACATAAAAGTGTTTTATTTTATATTTTATATATGAGATTGGGGTTTTGTCCGTAGACCAACTGAACCACCTTCCCTCTTTTTTTTTTTTTTTTTTAAGGTGGGGAATGGATGGAAGGCCTGCTGGGGCTCAAGGCACAGCCAGACATGAGGGATGGAGAAGTCACAACATATAGACGTGGGGGGAAAGGTTGGAAAAGAAGTTTAATGAGTTAAACAGAGGGGGACGACACCCCTTGTTTTACATATTACAGAGTTTGTTGGCTAACTAAGCTAACCTAGGATTTAGAATGAGGTTGCACAATGGTTACTTTAGTAGACAATGACTAGATTGATTTTACAATTACAGGTTTATTAAAATCTTATACTGTATTACGTTATGGACTCACTAGATTGTGACTTGTTAAATGTGAATTTATATCATCTAAGTTACCTTCCCCTTGAACCACCCCACCCCGTCACGCATATACTCCCTCTCTCTTTCTCTCTGTTTGTCTTCACCATCGTCTAACAGTCATCACTCCATCACAAAGTCGTCTTTAATGTCTAAAATCTGGCCATGACACACGTGCATAATATGAAACATATTTACATATAGAGTGGAGAATAAATTATACAATCAGTGTTACCAATAGTTGTCATTACGATTTACTTTACATTACCCGCGTCTCTAACATGCGTCAACCAAGGGAGTAATGAGGCGCTTTGGAGGGCGAAGTGACGCTGTGGAGGGTGAGGTGACGCTGTGGAGGGAGAGATGACGTTGTGGGGGGTGAGGTGATGCTGTAGGGGGTAAGGTGACGCTGTGGAGGGAGAGATGACGCTGTGGGGGGTGAGGTGACGCTGTGGAGGGTGAGGTGACGCTGTGGTGGGTGAGGTGACGCTGTGGTGGGTGAGGTGACGCTGTGGAGGGTGAGATGGCGCTGTGGAGGTTGAGGTGACGCTGTGGAGGTTGAGGTGACGCTGTGGTGGGTGAGGTGACGCTGTGGAGGGTGAGATGGCGCTGTGGAGGGTGAGGTGACGCTGTGGAGGGTGAGGTGACGCTGTGAGGGGTGAGGTGACGCTGTGGAGGGTGAGGTGACGCTGTGGAGGGTGAGGTGACGCTGTGGAGGGTGAGGTGACGCTGTGGAGGGTGAGGTGACGCTGTAGGGGGTGAGGTGACGCTGTGGGGGTGAGGTGACGCTGTGGAGGGTGAGGTGACGCTGTGGAGGGTGAGGTGACGCTGTGGAGGGTGAGGTGACGCTGTGGAGGGAGAGATGACGTTGTGGGGGGTGAGGTGACGCTGTAGGGGGAAAGGTGACGCTGTGGAGGGAGAGATGACGCTGTGGAGGGTGAGGTGACGCTGTGGAGGGTGAGGTGACGTTGTGGAGGGTGAGGCGACGCTGTGGAGGGTGAGGTGACGCTGTGGAAGGAGAGATGACGCTGTACGGGTGAGGTGACGCTGTGGAGGGTGAGGTGACGCTGTGGAGGGTGAGGTGGCGCTGTGGAGGGTGAGGTGGCGCTGTGGAGGGTGAGGTGACGTTGTGGAGGGTGAGATGGTGCTGTGGAGGGTGAGGTGATGCTGTGGGGGTGAGGTGGCGCTGTGGAGGTTGAGGTGACGCTGTGGAGGGTGAGGTGACGCTGTGGGGGGTGAGGTGACGCTGTGGAGGGAGAGGTGACGCTGTGGAGGGTAAGGTGACACTGTGGTGAGTGAGGTGACGCTGTGGAGAGTGAGGTGACGGTGTGGAGAGTGAGGTGACGGTGTGGAGGTGAGGTGACGCTGTAGGGGGTGAGGTGACGCTGTGGAGGGTGAGGTGACGCTGTGGAGGGTGAGGTGACGCTGTGGAGGAAGAGGTGACGCTGTGGGGGTATGAGGTGACGCTGTGAAGGGTGAGGTGGAGAGTGTGGTGGAGGATGTCACTTAGTGGAGGGCAAGGTGGAGGATGTTACTCGGTGGAGGGCGAGGTGGAAGATGTCACTCGGTGGAGGGTGAGGTGAAGGATGTCACTTGGTGGAGGGTGTCACTTGGTGGAGGGTGTCACTTGGTGGAGGATGAGGTGGAGGATGTCACTTGGTGGAGGGTGAGGTGGAGGGTGTCACTTGGTGGAGGGTGAGGTGGTGGGTGTCACTTGGTGGAGGGTGAGGTGGTGGGTGTCACTTGGTGGAGGGGGCAGGAGTCACACTCCTGGACAGGTTCCAGCCGCCTCAAGACAGCTGGAAATTCACTGTCGTCATATATCTGGGGACAAGTTTTGGTGGCCACCATTACCCTCACAATATGGTGTTGTGAACTGTCCTGGTGATGGTGTGGTGCGCTCACTATTACTCCCGGAGTGGAGCCGTCCTTGCAGGGAGAACCTTTTGGTAATATTCGTCCGTGTATGAAGAAGTTTTAAAGATCGGCTGAGGAGTCAGTCACTGTAGCACCATTGTTTATAGTCTGTGTTGATGTGAGGGAGAGTGTAGTGTTACTGTGATGGTGTATTTCCTACTCCAGTTGTTCCTCTCATATCTTCCCTTCCTGGGCGCTTCCCTCCCCTCCTCTCTACACTCAGGTGGGAGGAGTGGAGGGGACAGGGGTACATGGGGCGTGATGAAGAGGGAACATGACTAAGACTTTGCTTGTGGTCTTTTACACTCAATGGACCGGATTCATCTTTTGTGTGTGGGTTTATGTGTGGTTGTGGGTGGGTGGGTCGAGTGGGTGTGCGTGTATTAGGATCTGTCGCAAAGTTTTCGTTAAATAAATAATCGCCTCATCAACGTCAGTCAAGACTTACTCCATTATCAGCGTCGTACTTGTGATTGTCAGGCCAACACTCCACTTTTCGAGATTACTCAATAAGTCATTAGACATACCAGCAGGTGGGGATCACCCGCCCGTCTATATTCACGAGGTTTTTCATTATTCAACACCACTGACGTGTGTGTGTGTCAGTGGAAGTGGAGGAGAGCAGTGAATTATTGTGGTAATGACAAGTTCTGGTTGCTGCTGCTCTTGCGTCATGGCTGCTCTCGTCCTTATTATACCCTGTCGTCCTCTACGAGATAGTGACGGTGGGACAAAAGGAGATTGTGTGACCGGCACTGCATTCGATCACTTTCACCTCTTCAGTCATAAGGTACAGACGCGAACCAGCGGCCTAAGAAAAAAAACACACACACACACACACACACACACACACACACAGCTATATGTTAAGTAAATTTTCAAAAAGAATAATGTCCTAAAAATGTTCTTATCTCCTGAAGCAACAAATTTCCCGTAAAAGCAATAATCGGAGACACTGAGTCAACTGTGTTAGAATGGTGATTGACTTTCACAGATTGACTTTCACAGATTGACTTTCACAGATTGACTTTCATAGATGACGTAACGTAAGAGCTTTCTATTTTCCTGTTGTAGTGTATATTTTTTTCTCCAAATTTACCTTAGAAAACATGCGTATACATGTAAATTATTTCATTTACTCGTAAGAAATATGTAGATAACAATTTAGAATTCATGGTATCAAAGAAATATCGGTAATGTTATGTTTTTTTTTTTTTGTATCCGTTTGGGTCTTTGTCGTTTTGCTCGTCTTCATGTTTCTCTCTTTTTTCTTTCTTTTATTTCTTATTATATTTTCTTTTCTCGTCTCGTCTCGTCTCGTCTCGTCTCGTCTCTCTCTCTCTCTCTCTCTCTCTCTCTCTCTCTCTCTCTGAAGCCAACGTGACCTTCCTCCATGCCAGCTGACCTGACAAGAGTTAGTCCCGGGTATTAATCGACTAAAACTGCCTAACGTGCGTGTGGGCTTTCAGTACTACATCAGATTTTGGGATTAACGAGATTTACAGAAGGGTGGAAGGAAAGTGAACGACGAATGACAGGGATTCATCTGAAGGGGATTTATTGTGAGGCGATTATTGAACGATGAATTAATTTGCCGACGAGAGGAAGAGATAATTTAGATAATGAAGGGTCTACTGGGATAGATTTATTATCCGGATTACATTAAAATGGCGCCGTGAGTACTAGATAAGGAATAATATTAACGTAAGAGTCATTCAGCATATCTGGACCAGGTTAAGGTACGTTAATTAATATATCAGTTAAAGAATGGTAAAGCACGGTACTTCTACATGAACTATTAACATTGTTTATCCAGATTCAATTGTTCATAATTTAATAACTGAATTAAAATTAAGTGGAAATGAAAATGACAAGATATTTTCAGCGAGTGTGTATATAATTCAATTTCAATTGTTTATTCCTTGATAGAGGAAGCGGGATCCTAGTGCTGTCACTAGATACCCCTGTACAATGACACCAGAAGCATCTGGCAAGTGTCACAAGTATATACAGTATAAATAACATAACGAGGCTTACTAAAGCCTAAGGAAGGAAGGATATTCCTTTAACACATAATCAATATTATTTACAAAATATCTGGCCAGTATGGGGAGGATCATCGTGTCTCCGTCAAGGGGTCGTGGAGTGGTGGTCCAGCAGGCGTCACGGAAGCGTTGTGTGTGGGGACATCTTAGGAGGTAGTGGATAAGGGTGCGGCTGTCGGGTCTTCTGCATAACGCACAAGAGCGTTGCTCAGGGGATGCGGGGATACCAATCTCCCAAGCAAAGTCATACCCAATGATGATACGGGCAGCAATCACGTCCCCTTTCCGCGACCCTTTCCCGTAGACGTTCGAGAGGTCAGGAAGTGTATATATATATATATATATATATATATATATATATATATATATATATGCATATATATATATATATATATATATATATATATCATATATATATATATATATATATATATATATATATATATATATATATATGTATATATATGCATATATATATATATATATATATATATGTATATATATATATATATATATATATATATATATATATATATATATATATATATATATCGATGAAATCACATAGGAAAAAGGGCAACAATGGAGCACCTTTGCTTTCGTCTTTTTTCAAGATATCTTCAGAGGCAACTGAATTACAAGGACTGAGAGAGGCTTATGTACACAGGGTGACCATACAAAACATGAGGTCAAGTCAAAAACAGGTCAGGGTGGTCTTCCCCATCCTGCTATATAGCAGCGAAACATAGGTCACATACAGGCGGCACCTCAAGGCATTTGAAGACTTTCACCAACGTAGTCTACGTTCCATCCTCCGAGTTCGCTGACACCAACTGTAGGAGCATAGAGGCTACCATTATCCATGAACAACTACCCTGGACTGGCCATGTTACCCGCATGGACAACAGTAGACTGCCAAATCAGCTACTTTGCAGTCACCTAATGTATAGTAAACGTAACGCTAGTGGGCAACTGAAAAGGTATAAGGATAGTCTCAAGACAAACCTGAAAATGTGCCAAATCGACCCCCTCACCTGGAAGAAGATTACGCCACACCGTAGCGCTTGGAGGAGCTTCACACGACAAGGTGTCAATACTTTCGAGTTTTCCTGACTGCATACCGAGGCAGATAAGTGCCAACACCGGAAAAACGCTGCCGCCACCCTCCTGCACTAGATGTAGCCCTCCACACGTGCAACATCGGCCACTCCAGTCACCTCAGATCTCACCAACGAAGGTGATATCCTTAATAACTCATATCATTGTATCATAGCTGGATGATTGTCATACTTCGTTTCGAGTGACAGCAAAGTAATAGCAGTCTTGTGTAAAGCGACTGTGATGTAGGATTTCAAATAGATTGAGACAAAGTAAATAATTTTTTCCATGTTTGAAATTTAAGTTATATGCAGGTAATCTCATATTGTGGCTGGGTTGTTTACTTCAGGGTGCGTGCTAGATGGCGTCGTCATGAGTCACTGGAAAGTTTGCCCTCTGTAATTCTGGGAAACTTTTTGAAAATGCGATATTAACAAACACAAGCTTCATGACTGACATCGACCGTATTTAACTTGACCAGCTGTTTTGTTTACTTAGATCAGCTGTGTTCGTCTGCTTCCTCCTCATGGCTTACTTTACTCTTACCCTTCATTTTCGTCTGATTTTTCTTTCACTTCTACTTATTTACTCATCATTAGTGTCAGCGTTCCTATAGAGGTCAGGGTTCAGCCCAGGTGTCAAAGTAAACATCGGAAGGTCAGCCAGAAAAGGTTTCCTGACCACCTCGACCTGACACAGTCGTGGCTGGCGAAAACTCGAGAGTACACGACTGTTGCTAAAGTGATTATTTCTCTTGGTAAAGAACCTCGCTAACTAGTGGGTCAGAACGGGAACATTATTGACCACTTTAAAGTTCAAGGAACAGGAAAAGAAGTATTTAATGTGTATTTAACAGGCTAATGGAGATTGAGACGACGCTGGAGGTTTACTTGAGTCATCAGACCAAGATAAAACAAGAGATCTCGTGTTCCCAGACCAGCCCAGCCCAGCCGAGCCCAACGTAACCTAACTCTTAAGACCTACATCAGGATACATAAATAACCTATTACACTGAAGACCTTCATAGGTGCTTAAAAGATTAATCTCTCTCTCTCTCTCTCTCTCTCTCTCTCTCTCTCTCTCTCTTTTATTCCTTCCCTCGAGTCCAATTAAATCTCAATGTCTTCAGTTCACACATTGTCCAACTCTCACCAAGTTCATTCAGTTCTTGGAAGCACAACTCATTTTCTGTGAGAAGAGCCAGGAAACTTCCCCAGTAATTGTGAAATCCGGAACTGGGGTCATTTTGTCCCTTCCGCTGAGAGGCTATTTGGGTTGCAGTTGGTAACACTGATGGCCACCACTCCCTCAGTTGTTGGTAACACTGATGGCCACCACTCCCTCAGTTGTTGGTAACACTGATGGCCACCACTCCCTCAGTTGTTGGTAACACTGAGAGCAACCACTCCCTCAGCTGTTGGTAACACTGATGGCCACCACTCCCTCAGTTGTTGGTAACACTGATGGCAACCACTCCCTCAGCTGTTGGTAACACTGAGGGCCACCACTCCCTCGGCTGTTGGTAACACTGAGGGCCACCACTCCCTCAGCTGTTGGTAACACTGAGGTCCACCACTCCCAGCTGTTGGTAACACTGACGGCCACCACGCCCCAGTTGTTGGTAATGCTGATGGCCACCACTCCCCCAGCTGTTGGTAACATTGAGGGCAACCACTCCCCTAGCTGTTGGTAACGCTGGTAGCCACTACTCCCCCAGCTGTTGGTAACACTGAGGGTCACCACTCTCCCAGCTGTTGGTAACGCTGAAGTCCACCACTCCCAGCTGTTGGTAACGCTGATGGCCACCACTCCCCCCAGCTGTTGGTAATACCGAGGGTCACCACTCCCTCAGCTGTTGGTAACACTGAGGGCCACCACTCCCTCAGCTGTTGGTAATACCGAGGGTCACCACTCCCTCAGCTGTTGGTAACACTGACGGCCACCACTCCCTCAGCTGTTGGCCACTTCTCAACTCTATTGTACACGTCTTAAGTACAGTATACAGGTATTGGACAAGTGGGTCGGGACTACTGTATACACTGTAATTATAACATAAGAACCTTAAACATGATGATGCACACGATTGCTAAAAACTATACGCACAGTGAGACATGCATCACGTACACACCGGGCCATACACCATGTCCAGGATACCAGAACTGGATACATACACCATACAAGAAACATATATATACTGCATACTTAAACCATACATGCAATCATCATGTACACAAACACGCACTGACCGTGGCTATAGTTTACATACACACTTTGCGCAAAATACCATGACTACAACACACTCCTACTGTCAACTATGTCACGCCCAGTACACAGGCGCGCGCCTACACCCACATAAACTTAAGCTGTCTGGGTGAACGATGTATTCTGTATCCTGAACGTTACTTTTAGTTCTCGTTTGATTAAGAGGTAAAGGTTTTTGAGGCTTGGCCAGACACACTTTATATCTGCGTCCTTTCACATGGAAATATTGGACAGTCTTCTGCTCCAGCTGCCATTGAGAGCGTTTGATGACTGTCAACACTTATATTTTTGTCATCTATATGAAAGCTGCATGAAAAACCCAAATCACCAGAAATTATTACGATGTTTTTCTCAAAGTGTTAAAGTATTATTATGAAAACGGAGAGGCGAGTTGGTTTAATATGTAGTGTTTAACAGAGAGCAGTACTGCGGTGAGACATAATGAGAGTATTTATAGCGGAGGTATATACAGATTACCACCACCTGTCTCCCGGCGGTATACTCGTGACCTGAAACTTAAGAACGTGTCTAACTGGGTGACCAAGATGGCCTCAGAGTTACCTGGAGACTTTACCTGAACTAGATACGTTCTCTTAACTCATTACTCGACGCCCTCTCAACACCACCACTCGCTTCCTCCTCAACATTACCACTCACTCACCTCCCTTCCAGCATCAACACTCGTCTCCCTCTCAACATTACCACTTACTTCCCTCTCAACACTGTCACTCATCTCCCTTTCATCGCCACTACTATTTTTCCTCTCAACACCATCACTCATCTCCCTTTCATCGCCACGACTATTTTCCCTCTCAAAATTACCACTTACTTCCCTCTCAACACCATAACTCACCTCCCTCTCAACACCACTACTCATAAGAACATAAGATTGGAGGAAACTACAGCAGGCCTAATGGCCTATACTAGTATACTCAGCAGTCCCGTTTACACCTAACCTCTATTGCTCATATATCCGTCCAGCCTATATTTGAAGTTACCCATCGTGTTCGAGTTAATGTTGATGTTTGGTAACTTGTTCCACTCATCTACTATATTTCCAAACCAGACTTTACCTATCTCGCGCCTAAATTTAAATTTGTCTAATTTAAGACCATTGGTACGAGTTCGTTCCTGGTTGGATAATTTAAGTATCCTTGTTATATCACCTTTGTTTAACCCAACTTCCATTTATACACCTCGATCATATCGCCCCTCTCTCTTTCTCTCGAGTGAGTGCAAATTCAAATGCTTTAATCGGCCTCTATGTTCGAGGTTCCTAATGCCCGGGATTAGTCTGGTCACCCTCCTGTGAATGCTTTCTAGGGATTCGATATCCATTCTGTAGTACAGTTACCAGAAATGAACTGCATAATCCAAGTGAGGTCTCACAAGCACAAGATATAGTTTTAGGATAACGTCGCTAGTCTTGTAACTAACACTTCTTTGTTTGAACCCAAGTAAGTGTTAGCCTTGTTTCGAGTAAAGCAAATACGCATTGTTGTCTTGGTTTAAGATTCCTACTTATCATTACTCCTAAATCTTTCTTATAGTCGGATTTCTCAATAACAACGTTGATCATCATTCTGATATCTAGTTTCTCTGGTTACATCTCCTATAGTAAGTACTTTACATTTGTTCATATTAAACTTCATCTGGCATTTTTCAGACCATGCGAAAATTTTTTTAGACCTTCCTGTAGTTTTGCGGAGCCCTCGTCAGTTTTAATTACACTCCTTATTTCAGATGTCATCAGCGAATTTACTTATGTTGCTGTCTACGCCTATATCTATGTCGTTTATGAATAGGTTGGGCTCAATGGCCGAAAACGACCACAACGAGTAGTGGATGATTTCAAAAGAAACAGAAAGCTAAATTTTGCATCTTCGGTTTTACCCAATAGATACAACCCAACCTAACCCAATTTAAACAAACCTAATCAAACTTAACCCAAACAAACGTAACCTAACCTCACCTAAAATTTCGCTTTCTAGTTATTTTCCAAACAACCACAACCAAATACTGAGCCTTGGAGTACTCCACTAGTGGTGTTACGTCAATCGGATTTAATGCCATTAATGCTGACTCTTTGTTTCCTGTCTTGTAACCACACCCTAATGCAGTTTTGATCATCTCCAATTCCGTGTACCTTCACTTTATGTATTAGTCTTTCATGGGGACCCTGTCGAAGCTTTGTTAACGTCAAGGTATACCACATCATAATCGTGTCCGTTATCCACTAAATCGAAAACAGTTGAAAAGATTGATAATTGATTTGTTACACATGAACGTCCACTTGTGAAGCCATGCTAGGAATCATTGATCAATTTTTGTTTCTCCAGGTAATTTCGAGTTGAGTTTGAAATTATTGCTTTCAGTAATTTGCCTACAATTGATGTTAAACTAATTGAACAGTAGTTTGAGGATAGTAATCTATCTCTCTTCCTGAAAATCGGAGTCACATTTGCTATCCTCCAAGATTCTGGTACTACACCAGATTTTAATAACATGTTAAACAAGTTTGCTAAGGGCATACTAAGTTCTTCCTTACATTCCTATAATACTCTGGCAAATATCTCGTTGGAACCTGACGACTTAATAGGTTTTAGTTTATCCCTATGTTTACTAACATCGTTATATCGTTAGTAGTCACTACTATCTCGCTTAATCTATTTTTTTCACTATCTCTGTATATAGTCGGTGCCTCGGGTATCATGTTTAAATTTTCGGTTGTGAAAACTGATGAAAAATATCTGTTCAGAGTATTGCTCATTTCTCCGTCGTTTTCGGTTAGTTCACCGGTATCTGACTGTATTGGTCCAATCTTGTCTCAAGATTTAGTTTGATAGAGTTGGAAGAATCCCTTAGGGTTTGACTTCGCCCCCCTTGCTACCTTCAGTTCATTATTCCTCTTTGCCTTTCTTATCTCGGTCTTAACTCTACTGGCCAATACCTTATAATAATCTCGGAGGTAAACATTATTATCCTACCAATAGCCTTCCTTTGTCAAATAATATTCTTTAAATAATTATTTATCCATTTGGAGGAATTGTTATTTGATCTGAGTTTTCTGTATGGCATCTTCTGCCTTTGTTCATTAAGTAACTCGTTATTTAAATTGTTATAGAACTCTTCCTCGTATCTCGTGGTCTGGTCACCCTCACCAGTCATATTTTGTTTGGTTATCGTTGTTAGCTCACCAGGTAAAGTCAGGTAACCCTCTGTGGGTACATTGTGTGAGGTCACGTTATTTACCACCTCCCGTGAGGTCATGTAATTCACCCCTAAATATAATAGACATTCCCTCAGCTGCCTTTTCAGCCTATCAAAGTTTGTCCTTCTAAAAGCTGGGACATAAATGGAATTATCTTTGCGACTGACATTAAGTTCTACTTTGAATCTCATTTCTTTGTGGTCGCCGTTAGCTAGTTCATTCCCTACATCGACATTATTAATGAAGTTTTCTCTGTTTGACAGAAATATATCTAGTATATTATTACCCCGGGTTAGCTCAGCTATATGTTGAACTAGGAAACAGTCCTGACCTGTTCCAAGAAAATCCTTTGATTCTGAGCTACCCATAAGAACATAAGAATGGAGGAAACTGCAGCGGGCCTATTGGCCCATACTGGGCAGTCCCGCTTACACCCAACCCCTATTGCTCATATAAGCATCCAACCTATGTTTGAAGCTGTTCAGCGTATTCGAATTAATGATGATATTTGGTAACTTGTTCCATTCATCCACTACTCTGTTTCCAAACCAGTGTTTACCTATTTCACGACTAAATCTAAATTTGTCTAATTTAAAACCATTGTTACGAGTTCGCTCCTGGTTGGATAGTTTGAGTACCTTTGTAATGTCCCCTTTGTTTAGCCCTGACATCCACTTATACACCTCTATCAGGTCGCCCCTCGCTCTACGTCTCTCGAGGGAGTGCAAATTAAGATGCTTTAACCTGTCTCTATACTCAAGGTTCCTAATGCCCGGGATTAGTCTTGTCATTCTCCTCTGAATTCTGTCCAATGATTCTATATCCATCCTGTAATACGGTGACAAGAACTGAACTGCGTAATCCAGGTGTGGTCTCACAAGCGCAAGATACAGTTTTAGGATGACCTCGCTAGTCTTGTAACTAACACTCCTTTGTATGAACCCAAGTACTTTATTAGCCTTGTTACGAGCAAAAACACATTGTTTACTTGGCTTGAGGTTCCTACTTATCATTACTCCTAAATCTCTCTCGCAGTCGGATTTCTCTATAACATCGTTGTTTATCTGGTAACTGGTTTCCCTGTTTACATCTCCTATACTGAGTACTTTACATTTGTCCACGTTGAATTTCATCTACCATTTTTCAGACCATTCGAAAATTTTTTTTAGTTCTTCCTGTAGTTTTGCGGAGTCCTCGTCAGATTTAATAACACGTCCTATTTTAGTATCATCAGCAAATTTACTTATGTTGCTGTCTATGCCGATATCTATGTCGTTTATGTATATAATAAATAACAATGGTCCAAGTACTGAGCCTTGGGGAACTCCACTTGTGACGTTGCTCCAATGGGACTTAGTGCCGTTAATGCTCACTCGCTGTTTCCTGTCCTGTAACCACGCCCTAATCCATTTAAGGATGTTACCTTTGTTGCCATGTGCTTCTACCTTTCTAATTAGTCTTTCGTGGGGGACTCTGTCGAAGGCTTTGCTAACGTCGAGATATACCACATCATAATTGTGCCCCTCGTTCACCGATTCGAAAACTGATGAAAAGAATGTTAATAGATTAGTTAGACAAGAACGTCTGCTTGTGAAGCCATGCTGGGAATCGTTGATCAATCGGTGCTTCCCCAGGTGATTTCGTATAGAGTTTGAAATGATTGCCTCCAGTAATTTGCCTACTATTGATGTTAGACTGATTGGGCGGTAGTTAGAGGATAGTGATCTATCCCCCCTTCTTGAAAATCTGTATTACATTCGCTATCCTCCACGATTCTGGTACTACACCTGTTTTTAAGGACATGTTAAACAACTTTGCTAAGGGCATACTAAGCTCTTCCTTACATTCCTTTAATACTCTGGCAAATATCTCATCGGGACCAGGTGACTTATTAGGCTTTAGTTTGTCTATTTGCTTACTAACATCGTTACTAGTCACTGCTATCTCGCTTAATTTGTTTTCTTCACTATCTCTGAATAGAGTCGGTGCCTCGGGTATCATGTTTAAATTTTTAGTGGTGAAAACTGTTGAAAAATATTTATTCAAATTATTGCTCATTTCTCTGTCATTATCAGTAAGCTCGCCGGAGTCTGACCATATTGGTCCAATCTTTTCTTGTGTTTTAGTTTGATACATTTGGTAGAATCCTTTGGGGTTTGTCTTCGCCTCCCTTGCTACCCTTACCTCATTATTCCTCTTGGCTTTCTTTATCTCGGTCTTAACCCTGCTCGCCAATATCTTATAATAATCCTGGAGGTAAATTTCGCCACGCTTTATCCTTCTACCTATAGCCTTCCTTTGGCCAATGATGTTCTTTAAATAATCATTTATCCATTTAGGGTCATTTTTGTCTGATCTGAGTTTTTTGTATGGTATGTTCTGCCTTTGTGCATTAAGTAACTCATTATTTAAATTGTCGTGGAACTCGGCAATCTCAGATCTCATTATCAGGTCGGAGTCATCTGTCAGGTTCACGGCCAAGCGCGACACCCCCTCTCTCAGCTGCCTCTTTAAACTGTCAAAGTTTGCCCTTCTGAAATCTGGTACTTCAGTGGAATTTTCCTTACGTCTGCCCTGAAAATCTAACTGGAATCTAATTTCTTTGTGATCGCTGTTTGCAAGTTCGTTCCCTACCTCGACATTGCTTATGAGGTTTTCTCTGTTCGACAGAACTAAATCGAGTATATTATTACCCCTTGTGGGTTCGGTTATATGTTGACTTAGGAAACAGTCCTGGATCGTCTCGAGAAAATCCTCTGATTCTGAGTTACCTGTAAGGTCAGTCCAATCTATTTGGCCAAGGTTAAAGTCTCCTACTATACAGACTGATATGTCTGGATGCCCTGCGTATTTCATCCCAAATAAGTTGCTTATTAACCCTCTCGAGATTAGGAGCTCGACCTATATATTACTCCCATGATTAAGTTTTCCCTAACCATCTGTTACTTCTATCCAAATTGTTTCTGTATTCCGTTCAGTTTTTATTTCCTTATTGATTTCACACTTCAAATTATCCCTGACATAGGTTACTCCCCCGTCTCCTTTCCTTAACTGCCTATCGGTATGAAATAATTTGTAACCTTTAATTTGGTATTCGACAGGTAAGTCACGTGAGTCTTGCATTTACAAATTTTCGGTGAATGCTATTATATCGATTTTTCGGTACATACCAATGCCCTGATTTCGTCCATTTCATTTCGCATACTTCTACTTTATGTAGTAAGAGATTTAATTTAGTCATAATCTGAGTCTTCTCTCTGTCGCATTTAGGTTTTAACTCTGCCTAATTTAGCTTTATCATCATTCCCAACATGATTTATCTGTAACATTTCGCTTCTTTTACACATGCCCACTGCAGTCTCCTCGTGCCCACATGGTCCTCTGCAAGTTTAAAGACTTCGACATCTGTTGAACTGCCCTAAAGAGAGAGCCAGCCAGGGTTGCCCCCTCATCCCTAGATAAATGTACCCCATCCCTAGCATAAAGGTCCCTTCTGCCATAGAAATTGTCCCAGTTGTCAATAAATGGGACTGATATTGACTTAAAATATTTGTCAAGATGGCCGTTGACCCCAACTGTCCTTGACAACCATTCATTCCCAACACCCCCTCTAGGCAGGACACCACATATGATAGGGATCCCTCCCTTCCTCTTAATCCAGGCAATAGCTGCCTTGAACTTATCAAAGAGCTCCTCACTCCTACACCAGCCAATATCATTGCCTCCTGCATGGTGGCAGATAATGGGTTTGTTCCATTATCAGACATGATATTGTCCATCCTGTCAACTACATTCGTTACCCTAGCTCCTGGCAAACACACTCATCCAATTTCTGTTTTGGGCACAGAACGCTCGATGTAGGTATCTAACCTGAGACTCCCCAACAATTAAGGTTTTCTTACCTTCCTTGTCAGCCTTGCTCGTGACTATATTACCGTCCACTTCGTCTACCAACGAACTAAAAATGTTAGTACACTTAACTGTTCTCGTTTCCTTGTTGTTTGTTTTCACCATCTGTTTGGTCGTTCCACTCCGCACTACTGTCCATTGGCCTGTAATGTCGTTAAACTCCCCGTCTCGTATCTTCCTCCTTCATCCTCACAATCACTTTCTATAAGATCAAGTTTTCGCCCTTGACCTTCACTAGTCGGCTTTCAAAGAGGCACATAGCTGCTCACAACTAGCTATTGCTTTGGCAGTTAATATCTGGGAGCAGAATTGGCCATGACCTTTCCTTTAGTAAGGTCAGCATACAACTGAGCGGTCAGCACACCATCACTCGTTTTTGTCTCAAAACCACCACTACCACTCGCCTCCCTCTCAACACCCCCACTTGCATCCCTCTCATCAACACCACCACCCCTCCCCTCCTTCTCACCCTCTCATCGTCACCACTCACTTCCCTCTCATCACCACCACCACTCGCCTCCCTCTCAACACCCCCACTTGCATCCCTCTCATCAACACCACCACCCCTCCCCTCCTTCCCACCCTCTCATCGCCACCACTCACTTCCCTCTCATCACCACCACCACTCGCCTCCCTCTCAACAAACAACCAACTTTAAACACACTTAATCCCAGCAGTTTAGGGAGTAGGAGAGAGCTGCGTGTGTTATGCAAATTATCGGCTCAGATGTGGCAGTGTGTGTACGAGAGTCTCCGTAAAATAGAGGAAATTGTCGTATAAAGGCTGTTTAGCTTCTTATAACGAGAACAAGAAGGATTTTAACATTGGCACGACCTAATGTGACTTGTGTTCCATCCCAGAGCGTCGGGCTCTCTCTCTCTCTCTCTCTCTCTCTCTCTCTCTCTCTCTCTCTCTCTCTCTCTCTCTCTCCTTTCTGTATCCTTCTTCTTAATGTTTCTTCTCCCGTTAGCTCTTCCCTCTTTCTTCTAGCTATTCTTTCTCCTTCATTTACTTACTTTTCCTTCTTATTATTTGTTTTTCTTCTCTCCTTCTTTCCCTCTTCTTTTCTCCCCCTCTCTTCCACCATCTCACCCTCTCTCTTTCCTTCTCACCCTACCTTCCTTCCTCCTTCCCTCTCTCCCTGTCACATTCCTTCCCTCCCTCCCTCCCCCCCCCCCCCCCAACACAGGTGTCTGGCTACATACAGCTCCGGGTGTCACCATCACTCGCGGCCAAGATCTTATAAATCTGAACATTTGGAGGAAATTTTGGGTCTAAATTTTCATTGTTGTGTCGCTGTCTCCTCCGTCTTGGTGCTGGGCCGTGGTGCTGCTCCCGACCACTCGAGCGAAAACTGGCAATTTTCAGTCGTAACGTGGAGTGAAATTGGTAATGTCAGTACAATCACCCAATTTTGGTGGGGGTTTATAGCGCCTCGCCTAAAGCAGCGAGTGACGCAATCTGAAGTGTGTCCAGATTATTTCGTCCAAATGGTTTTATGGTGTACTTAGGTTTATGCACTGTATTATTATTTTTTTAATCATGTTATGTAGGTGAAGGGATGTGGTGTATTATAGTCTGTTGTTTGACGTAGACGATTTGTTTTTTGTAATTAGTAAACCAATATACTCTTTAAACAACAATAATAACAAGATGGTGATTATGGTAGACAGATAGTCACCTTATCCTCCGTGGTAAAAGCGGAAGGAACACATTACTAAAAGCAGCTGGTGGTCATACACATTAAAACGTTCACTAGAGACAAAAGAACATGTGGTTGTATCGGACGACAATGTTATTAATCACAATCATTACAAAGACAGTGAAAGAAATAATGTAAAGTTTGTCTTAAACAAGATAACTAGAGCTTCGGGCCTGACCAGGTTGAGGGGCAGAGGTAGGGAAGGAAGTGCGGGAGGTCTGAATCATGGGTCTTGGGGTAGGGTGAGGGGGGGCTAGGTCATGGGTCGGGGGTCTTGAATCTTGGGATGGGGTGAGAGAGGGCTAAGGTCATGGGTCTGGGGTCTTGGGTCTTGGGATTAGGTAAAGAGAGCTGGGTCGGTAGACTTGAGTCTCAGGATTTTTTTTTTTTTTTTATTGGGCACTCCCCTACATCCTTGTGTAATGTGAAGCGCAAAAGCGTCTACAGCGCCCAACAGGGAAGCATGCTAAGTTCATGCTTGCCTTTATGTCTCATGAGTCAAGGGCGTAGAAGCCTGAAGAGTCAATGGTATTATGTCATCAAGTTATTGGAGCTCCAACAACTTTCCCTGAATACTAATTCGCAACTTTCGACTTACACCAGGTACCTACTTTACTGCTAGGTGAACAGGGACTAATGGGGGCTAGGAAGTAAGTCCAAACAACTTCCACCAGCCCGGGAATCGAACTCGTGACATCTCGCTTGCGAGGCAAAAACGGTACCGCTTCTACCACCGATCCCCCGAGTCTTAGGATGGGGTGAGGGATGGCTGGGTCAGACAGGGGTCAGGGGATGGGGTGAGGGATGGCTGGGTTAGAGGTCATGGGCCAGGTCAGAAGTCATAGGTCATGGGTCATGCACCACGGGTCAGGAGAAATGACGACGGGTCCTGGGCCACGGGTTAGGAGTCATGGGCCACGGGTCAGGGCCAGGGGATGGATGCCTCAGGGAGAATGTAAACTATTAATTTTAGGTCAACAACTTTAAGAAAGACTTGACACTGAAATACTGAGGCCAAACTTTGGTCGTCCTGGGCGTGTATAGTGGCCGGGTGTGATGCCTGTATAGTGGGCGGGTGTGATGCCTGCATAGTGGGCGGGTGTGATACCTGGATAGTGTGCGAGTGTTATGCCTGGATAGTGGGCGGGTGTGATGCTTGGAGAGTGGGCGCGTGTGATGCCTGGATAGTGTGCGGATGTGATGCCTGGATAGTGTGCGAGTGTGATGCCTGGATAGTGGGCGGGTGTGATACCTGGATAGTGGGCGGGTGTGATACCTGGATAGTGGGCGGGTGTGATAACTGGATAGTAGGCGGATGTGATGCATGGATAGTGTGCGAGTGTGATGCCTGGATAGTGGGCGGGTGTGATACCTGGATAGTGAGCAGGTGTGATGCTTGGACAGTGGGCGGGTGTGATGCCTGCATAGTGGGCGGGTGTGATACCTGGATAGTGTGCGAGTGTTATGCCTGGATAGTGGGCGGGTGTGATGCTTGGATAGTGGGCGGGTGTGATGCTTGGATAGTGGGCGGGTGTGATGCCTGGATAGTGTGCGGATGTGATGCCTGGATAGTGTGCGAGTGTGATGCCTGGATAGTGGGCGGGTGTGATACCTGGATAGTGGGCGGGTGTGATACCTGGATAGTGGGCGGGTGTGATAACTGGATAGTAGGCGGATGTGATGCATGGATAGTGTGCGAGTGTGATGCCTGGATAGTGGGCGGGTGTGATACCTGGATAGTGAGCAGGTGTGATGCTTGGATAGTGGGCGGGTGTGATGCTTGGATAGTGGGCGGGTGTGATGCCTGGATAGTGGGCAGGTGTGATACCTGGATAGTGGGCGGGTGTGATGCCTGGATAGTGGGCTGGTGTTATGCCTGGATAGTCGGCGGGTGTGATGCCTGGATAGTGGGCGGGTGTGATACCTGGATAGTGGGCGGGTGTGATCCCTGGATAGTGGGCTGATGTGATGCCTTGATAGTGGGCGGATGTGATGTCTGCATAGTGGACGGATGTGATGCTTGGATAGTGGGCGGGTGTGATGCCTGGATAGTGTGCGGATGTGATGCCTGGATAGTGGGCGGGTGTGATACTTGGATAGTGGGTGGGTGTGATACCTGGATAGTGGGCGGGTGTTATGCCTGGATAGTGGGCTGGTGTGTTGTCTGGATAGTGGGCTGGTGTTATGCCTGGATAGTGGGCGGGTGTGATGCCTGGATAGTGGGCGGGTGTGATACCTGGATAGTGGGCGGGTGTGATCCCTGGATAGTGGGCGGATGTGATGCCTTGATAGTGGGCGGATGTGATGTCTGGATAGTGGGCGGATGTGATGCTTGGATAGTGGGCGGGTGTGATGACTGGATAGGGTGCGGATGTGATGCCTGGATAGTGGGCGGGTGTGATACTTGGATAGTGGGTGGGTGTGATACCTGGATAGTGGGCGGGTGTTATGCCTGAATAGTGGGCTGGTGTGTTGCCTGGATAGTGGGCGGGTGTGATACCTGGATATTGGGCGGGTGTTATGCCTGGATAGTGGGCTGGTGTGATGCCTGGATAGTGTGCGAGTGTGATACCTGGATAGTGGGCGGGTGTGATACCTCGATAGTGGGCGGGTGTGATACCTGGATAGTGGGCTGGGTGTGATGCCTGGATAGTGGGCGGGTGTGATACGTGGATGGTGGGCGGGTGTGATACCTGGATAGTGGGCGGGTGTGATACCTGGATGGTGGGCGGGTGTGATACCTGGATGGTGGGCGGGTGTGATACCTGGATGGTGGGCGGGTGTGATACCTGGATGGTGGGCGGGTGTGATACCTGGATAGTGGGTGGGTGTGATACCTGGATAGTGGGCGGGTGTGATACCTGGATGGTGGGCGGGTGTGATACCTGGATGGTGGGCGGGTGTGATACCTGGATGGTGGGCGGGTGTGATACCTGGATGGTGGGCGGGTGTGATGCCTGGATAGTGGGCGGATGTGATGCCTTGATAGTGGGCGGATGTGATGTCTGGATAGTGGGCGGATGTGATGCCTGGATAGTGGGCGGGTGTGATGCCTGGATAATGGGCGGGAGTGATGCCTGGATAGTGGGCGGGTCGCTGAAAGTCCCATTTTGGAAGAGGAGAGAGTAAGAATTAAGGACGATTCTTGCCATAGTGATGATAGTCGAGCTTTATGTAGTTCGAGTACCCTGTAGTTGTGAGTTGTGGTCACGGAGTGTTATGAGACGGGTAATGGTTATTAGTCCAGGTGTAACGTGTCATTAACCTGAGATAATGACTGGTTAATATTGACACAGTGACGGTCAGGTAGCAGGTGAGTCAGAAGTCATGACACAGGACCATCTACCTGAAGGAGAAGAAGAGACCATTTTCTTGTTGACTCACTGACTCACGAGGTCACGATGGTCCACCTATTGACTAACGAGGTCACGCTGGTCCACCTCTTGATTCACTATATTGCAGCCTCACCAGCAGGTCACCACACCTGTCCTGCTCCCTCACCACCCAGGTCACCACACTTATCCTGCTTCCTCACCACCCAGGTCACCACACCGGTCCTGTTGCTTCATCATTCGGGTCACCACACCAGTCCTGCTTCCTCACCCCCCAAATCACTACACGTGACCTACTGCCTCACCACACAGGTAACCACACCTGTCCTGCTTCCTCACTACACAGGTCACCACACCTGTCCTACTGCCTCACTACCCACGTCACCACACCTGTCCTGCTCCCTCACCACCCAGGTCACCACACCTGTCCTGCTCCCTCACCACCCAGGTCACCACACCTGTCCTGCTCCCTCACCACCCAGGTCACCACACCTGTCCTGCTCCCTCACCACTCAGGTCATCATCACCCAAAGCCTCATCATGTCATGTTTTACAATACTGTCATAAAGCGGCCAACACATAACTGTCTCTCTTCCATCCCTCGTCCACTTGTTTGTATTATCCTCTTTCAGTATAATTCCCTCAGTATTTCAGTGACATTTCAGCGCAGTAACGGAGTGACGTCTGAACTTTCGAATTGCTCACGAGATTCTTCTAATATTATTTTAAGACAGTACCACCATGCAATTCTGCTCGGGACCATCACAACGCTTTTGAAAAAAAATATAAAAAATATCAAACTGAGGAAGAGGGGTGACCTTTGTGTTACCTGAATTAAAAAAAAATAGGACCTTTATGGCACACATTCTTATAAAATACAGCAAGAATGTCTGGCTGAAGTGGATTTACTAAAGAACTAACGCAACACGCGTTAGTAATGCAACAAAAACTGGGAGTTCCTGCTGGTAAAACGACGAAATATTTTGTCCAGCTTGGCAAGAGCAACAGACAAAATCTTTTTAGAATTTCTGAATTGGATCCAGAGTCAGCGGGTCTGGTTGTAGTCTGTTTCCACACGGTTGTCATCCCATCTCATTTACAGAGAGCAAGTCTAGATCAGCTTAGTGTGCTCGACTCGAACCATTGCTCGGAACGGGATCGCATAATGTGATAGGGCAGTGCATTGCTCGATGGAGGCAAAGCTTGTGGTGATGCTCCTTGACACGCACGCAATAAGTCGACAGTAGCTACGAAGTGATCATGTACCAAATTGTAGTCTGCACAAGAAAGCTCTTTTCTACCATCAATCTCTTCCTGAGATCGTCATCACCTGAGCACAACAAGAATCACGAGGTTAAATGACGTCAACAGATCTGTTTTCGTGTTTGGTGAAGGGTGATGAGGTAACCCAATCAGCTGGAGCAAGATGAACTCTATAAAGAGTCCAGGACAAGAGTACCATTCTTGAATTGGCATTTATATATTTATAATACTTACCTGTCTGGCGCAATTCGTAGATTTGGGGGTGGGGGGGGGGGGGATTTGACTCACAGAACAATCCCAGACAGACAGGAGTCAGTGACGGTATTTTGATGACAACATTTCTCTTCTATTGACAGAAGCTCTTCTCTTACCTTGAATTATATTATTCTGTGGGATGTTTGATATTACATATTCGTAAAGAACTCTTACATTTGTTTTGTTGTCTGACAACTTTTGGAACTCGATTCAATAGACTGAAAAAGACGCAATTTATTACATCCCATAAATCTTACACTTATTTTTTTATCAAGCAACTCCTGCATTCTTCTCTTTTGATTGTCATTTGGTACTGCACAGTTTGGTTGGTCGTCCCTATAGAGCACCCACACCCCATCAGCACTCAAACAAAATTATTACCATGCAAGTGACTAACACTGGCGCAGGTACAGATACATTATGGAGCAGTGCAAGCGTAACAGAGACGTGACCAATCCCCCAAACGGCTAACAGGCCTGTCAGTGGCAAAAGAGGATAAATTATATAATTAAGTAGAGTAAAAAGAGGTGATACCTGTACCACTAGACGACCCGACCGTGATGTATTCATGAGCTGATATCTGGAAGTATTGACACACATCCATCGTCTGTCACTAGTGGATCATTACTCATCAGTGACTAATTTAATGTTGACCAGCTGTAGTGAACCTTGTCATCATTAGGCTTGATGTCACCATACCAAGTTGTGACAAAAGTGTTTCACAAAGAGAAAAAACTACTCTTGTCACTACGTACTCCAGTCATTACGGCAGTGATCAAAACTTAACACCGAACATCCACAGCTAACACGCCCGTCCTTCTTGTGGTCTCTGCATTTTCTCAGAGCTGACACATTAAAATATTATGGATGCCCCTCGAGATCGAGGATGGTTGTCAGGCCCAAGAGTTATCGAGTTGCATGACCCAGTGTCAAGGAATAGTGCGAGAAGACCGGACAACTCGTTAACAGCAGTGGCTAACCATTACCCCGGAACACGATCCGCTGGGTAGACAGAGGCAAATGGCGTAAAGAAATTTGCCCATAGTTTCACCCTGCCCAGGGATCGAACCCGGGTCCACTCGCTTGCGAGGCGAGCATGCTAACCATTACACCACATGTCGCTATTAACTCCGGGTGTTAAGCACTACATGAACCAGTCCGGACGTGACAGTTCCTCTACGGTGTGGGTCATAAGCCTCGCTGTGTGGGCTGGTGGAGCCGCTAGTAAGAACATATCCACTCACTGAAATTACTGTCCGGAGGTTGAAATAAAGATTAGTATATTCCTGCAGTGGTCCGTGGATGAAGTGGACAGTGTAAGAAAAAATTTTAAAATTGCATTTATTGCATAAAGTTTTGTTGGAGTTTAAGCTGGAGATAATTATTCAACCTCCTATGTGTTACACCCAGGTCGTACCCCTAATGTGTCACAACCAGGATACAGCCCCTGTGTGATACATCCTGGATACAGCTTATGTGTGTTAAATACGAGGGTGGTGCGTGGTAATAGTGTGGTGACGGGGCTGAGGTGGAGGTATGGTGATGTGCATCAGGTTATCTTGATGAGGTCATCAGTCACCAGGGTGTGGAGGGAAGTGTCAGGTCACGTTAACAGTGACCCCGGAGGTGAGGGTCACCAGGCTCGGGGGAGATGCTACTGCCACGTACTGTGTGTATTAGTGTTCATTACCAGGTTACCTGCCGTCCACCCCACACACTGAGTGATCACACTGATTACCTTACACCTGAGGCCCGGGTACTTCTACTGCTTATTGTGTTGCAGGTACATCAGGGTGTTGTGCCAGGGTATGGTAGGTACACCGGGGTGATGTGCCAGGGTATGTTAGGTACACCAGGGTGTTGTGCCACGATATGGTGGGTACACCAGGGTGTTGTGCCACGATATGGTGGGTACACCAGGGTGTTGTGCCACGATATGGTGGGTACACCAGGGTGTTGTATGTAAAGGATCTCAAAAAGTATCTGTCCACACTGTGTGAAACATTATGAGACCACGGATGGTAGATAGTAGGACATGTAGTATAACTTTAGTAAAACAATGTGTATTAATTTCGGTGTAATTAATATAATGTTCGGTCACCAAATGTTGTAGGATCAGTAGGCCACAGAGCCACACATACCAACCCTCCTGTGACATCATGAGTTGCCTGTAGCATTTCGGAAGTCATTAGACCCATCCTGGCAGATCTTTTTTCAGATACTGTTCACTCATGATGACGAAAAATTATAGCAAGCGCCATGGGGGAGAGACGCGGGTCATTTAAGTGACAAAACACACTGGAGGTCACAGCCACAGTGGAGGTTACAGCCACAGTGGAGATCACAACCACAGTGGAGGTCACAGCCACAGTGGAGGTCACAACCACGGTGGAGGTCACAACCACGGAGGAGGTCACAACCACGGAGGTCACATACACGGTGGAGGTCACAGCCACAGTGGAGGTCCCCGCCATGGTAGAGGCAGGAGATATGCCTCGCTCCCTCACATTGTTCACAAGATATTAATGGTCTCTCTGTTCAGGTCTCAACCAATTTTTTCAGGTCATGCTAAAGGAGGGTCGGTGTAGACCTGGCCAGAGCGACGATGACTTTAATGAAGTAACTTTGTCCGTCAGCCGCCACCTGCCACACCAAGCCCAGTGTTCTTAAATGAGTGACATAGATTGGGCAGGTGTACAGTGCTGTTGTTGTTTTCATATGAACTGTCTCTGTTTTTATTCTTGTACAGTCAATGTATGTGTTAGTGTGTGTGTGTGTGTGTGTGTGTGTGTGTGTGTGTGTGTGTGTCCACGAATTGTATGTAAACCAATAGTTGTATGTCTGTGATCATCAGTTCACAAAGTCAACTTCACAAGTAATATATGAACAGGTTATGTACAGAAGATAAAAATGGATCTTATCAGGTTGTGTCAGTGACTGGTAGGTTCTTAGCGTCTACACGAGCGACCAGCAGCGTTCAGGGTTAAAAACATCGCTATATGAAGTCTGATGTTGATTTCAGGTGGAGAGGATCACTCGAGCTTGTATACGAGGTTAAATATTATCACTAACATGAGTTTAAACCATGTTAGGCCTCAGCTACACGATACGGTATGACACTTTCTAATAATTGTTCTCTCTCTCTCTCTCTCTCTCTCTCTCTCTCTCTCTCTCTCTCTCTCATTTATCGTTGTGAAGTATCATAATATCAAACCCTTAGAGCGCCATTCACCTGAGTGTTAAACAATTCACCAAATCCACACACAATAATATTACTTCTTAAGTCTCTCTTGGCCATAGGAACATTATTCCTCAGAGCATCTCAAAGAGATTTCCTTACCTTATAATTTTAGTTTGACAGTACATGATGATAACAGCAGAGTGTTGTAGATTACTGGGGAACATTTATTAGAATTAAAAGTGAAATTATAGCCAGCACAGCACGTCTAAGGTATCGCGACCTCTCCCTCCTGAACACCTGAACAGAACTTGGTCAGTAGAGGAAACAAACAACAGCATTACCACAGGTGTGTCTTATACGCAGTTACTATTTTACCTGTACCTCTAACATATACAGCACTAGCATATTATCACCGAAAGCGACCTAACTTCAGCACATATCTGTTAAGTACCCCTAATCAGTTTAACATCAATTGTAGGCAAATTGGTGGAAGCAATAATTTCAGACAATTCGAAATCACCTGGAGAAGCACACGTTGATCAATGATTCCCAACACGGTTTCACAAGTTGGCGTTCATGTCTGACATATCTGTTAACATTCTTTTCAACTGTTTTCGAATCAGTGCATGACGGACACGATTATGATGTGGTATACGTCGACTTAAGCACAGCTTTCGACAGAGTCCCCCACGAAAGACTAATTAGAAAGGTAGAAGCTCATGGCATCAAAGGTGACATCCTTAAATGGATTAGGGCGTGGTTACAGGACAGGAAACATCGAGTAAGCATTAACGGCACTAAATCCGATTAGGGTAACGTTACTAGTAGAGTAACCCCAAGGCTCAATACTTGGACCATTATTATTCATTATATACATAAACGACATAGATATAGGCGAAGACAGCAACGTAAGTAAATTTGCTGATGACACTAAAATAGGACGTGTAATTAAATCTGACGATGATTCCGCAAATCTAGAGGAAGATCTAAACAAATTTTTCGCCTGGTCTGAAAAATGGCAGATGAAATTTAATGTGGGAAAATATAAAGTACTTAATCTAGGAGATGTAAATAGAGAAAACAGATACCAGATGAACAACGTTATTATAGAAAAATCCAACTGACAAAGATTTAGGAGTAATGTTAAGTAGGAATCTTAAACTAAGATAACAATACGTATTTGCTCGAAACAAGGCTAACAAAGTACTTGGGTTCATACAATGGAGTGTTAGTTACAAGACTAGCGAGGTTATCCTAAAACTATCTCTTGCGCTTGTGAGACCTCACTTGGATTACGCGGTTCAGTTTTGGTTACCGTACTACAGAATGGATATAGAATCCCTAGAAAACTTTCAGAGCAGACTAATCCCGGGCATTAGGAACCTTGAGTACAGAGACAGATTAAAGTATCTTAATTTGCACTCCCAAGAGAGACGTAGAGTGAGGGGCGATATGATAGAGGTGTAGAAATGGAAGTCAGGGTTAAACAAATGTGACATAACAAAGGTACTCAAATTATTCAATCAGGAGAGAATTCGTAGCAATGGTTTTAAATTAGACAAACTTAGCTTTGGGCGCGAGATAGGTAGAAATTTATTTGGAAATAGAGTACTGTAGTGGATGAGTGCAACAAGTTACCGAACTTCAACAATAACTCGAACACGCTGGGTAGTTTCAAATATAGGCTGGACGGATATAATGAGCGATAGGGGTTGGGTGTAAACAGGGCTGCCTAGTATGGGCCAATAGGTTCGCTTCAGTTCCCTCCATTCTTATGTTCTTATCACAGTAAATAATTGTTTAGTTCTCCTCCACAAGAATAATTTATCCATTACTATTTGAATGAGAAAATTACTTGAATTATATCGGATTAATTTTTCTGGGGAAAACATTATTCGGTAAGAGTCTTATGGGGAGGAAATTATGTACGGGCTTAGGTGGTGAGAGAGAGAGAGAGAGAGAGAGAGTATTATTGTGGATTATTTTTTATCAGTGAAAGGAATTATTTGTGATTAATTATAGTGCGGGGGAATAAAATTAGGATTCTTTAAAAGGGTTTATGAAAATGACTGTGGTGCGTAAATTTATAAACAGGAAACCGAGTTAATGGAAATTGAGTTCTCCTTCCCTTACCCCTCATACTTTCTCCCTCATCCTTCTTCCTTCATTACTCCTTACTCATAATCTCTCATGAACTCATTCTTCATCCCTCGCTCATCCTCCTTCCTTACTCCTTCATCCTTCCTCACTCGTCCCTCCTTCATTATTCCTCTCTCACCCTTCACCCCCACACCCCTCTCCCCACACCCCTCTCCCCACATCCCTCCTCCCACACCCCTCCTCTATCACCCGTCCTCCCACATCCCTCCTCTAACACCCTTCCACCATCACCCCACCTTCCACACCCCTCCTCCAAAACTCCTCCTTCCACACTCCTCCTTCAAACCATTTCCTTCCACACCCCTCCTTCATCACCCCTCCTTCCACACCCCTTCTCCCCTCCTTCCACACCCTTTCTCGACCGCCCTTCTCTCTCACCCCTCCCCAGTTGCCAGTGTAATTCAGTATGCCAGTAAAGAATATAAACTTTGAATATAAAATTTTTCGTTTTCATATATAACAATTTCGTTTTTTTCCATTAAATAGATTTATATGAAAATTAGATATACGTATTGTCAAACCATGAATATAAAGTGCAATTACATTTTCTAACTTTGGATTAAAAACAAATAAGGTAGGTACCAGGTATAACGATCCACAGGTGTATAACTAGTGTCGAGCGGCAGGTGACCCAGGTTCAATGGTGTTTAGTAAGTTGTGTTAATTCCTTAAGAAATATTGAAAGTGAAACATTTTATTGGTTTATTGTTGTTTTTTGTGTGTGTGTGTGTGTGTGCGTGCGTGCCTGGTGTGTGTGTGTGTGTGTGTGTGGCTGGCTGGCTGCCCTGCATACTGTGGCGTTAATGTGTCTTATCGTATTTCTCGCCACGCTCATCTTTGTTAGGTCGAATGTGCCATCACCAATAAAATTCGTTTGTCATCTTCTTTCATCATCGCCATCCTCTTCATTAAGCCAATATTCATTATTTTTATTAATATCCACCATATCCATCATCATCATCATCATCATCATCATCATCATGTCGCCGTCCTTAACTACACCTTCACGTCATTTTGCCACTAATGTCATATTAACGTTTATTATTTACCTTGGCATCATTAAAGCGTTACCATCACTCCCACTTCCACCGTTTTCACACCACTATCATGGCTCTCATCGTCATTTATCACCATCATCCTTCACACCATTACTTTCGTAACCATTATGATCATCACTATTCTCACAATCAGTGTCATCACCATCATTACCAACATCTGCATCACACCATCATCGACTCTACACCACCACACTATCAGTATCCCATCGTTAACACCACATCATCACCCACACCACACCATTACCCTCCACCATCAACACCACGCCATCACCCCCACCATCAACACCACACCATCACCATCAACACCATACTATCACCCCCTACCATCAACACCACACCATCACCCCCACCATCAACACCACACTATCACCCCCTACCATCAACACCACACTATCACCCCCTACCATCAACACCACACCATCACTCCCACAATCAACACCACACCATCAGCACCACACCATCAGCACCACACCATCACCCCCTACCATCAACACCACACCATCACTCTCACCATCACTCCCACCATGAACACCAAACCATCAGCACCACACCATCACCCCCTACCATCAACACCACACCATCACTCCCACCATCAACACCACACCATCAGCACCACACCATCAGCACCACACCATCAACACCACACCATCACCCCCAACCATCAACACCACACCATCACCCCCACCATCAACACCACACCATCAACACCACACCATCAACACCCCACCATCACCTCTACCATCACCCCCTACCATCAACACCACACCATCACCCCCAACCATCAACACCACACCATCACCCCTACCATCAACACCACACCATCACCCCCACCATCACCCCCACCATCAACACCACACCATCACCCCCACCATCACCCCTACACCATCAATACCCCACCATCACCTCTACCATCACCCCCTACCATCAACACCACACCATCACCCCCAACCATCAACACCACACTATCACCCCCTACCATCAACACCACACCTTCACCACCACCAACACCACACTATCACCCCCTTCCATCAACACTACACCATCACCCCCACCATCAACACCACACTATCACCCCTACCATCAACACCACACCATCACCCCCACCATCAACACCACACCATCAGCACCACACCATCAGCACCACACCATCACCCCCACCATCAACACCACACCATCACCCTCACCATCAACACCACACCATCAACACCACATCATCAGCACCACACCATCAACACCACACCATCAACACCCCACCATCAACACCACACCATCACCCCCTACCATCAACACCACACTATCACCCCCTACCATCAACACCACACCATCACCCCCTACCATCAACACCACACCATCACCCCCTACCATCAACACCACACCATCACCCCCACCATCACCCCCTACCATCAACACCACACCATCACCCCCACCATCAACACCACACCATCACCCCCACCATCAACACCACACCATCACCCCCACCATCAACACCACACCATCAACACCACACCATCAACACCACACCATCAACACCACACCATCAACACCCCATTATCAGCGTCATCAGCCAGGGGTTTCGGCAGGTTGGTCCACCATCTCGGCCGCCAACAAAGACCCAGTGTTTGGTCAGCAAGACACTGTTTGCTGGCCACCACAATAAAAGTCGACCTCTATTATCATAACTCGAATGGATTGTCTATGTCCCCTGTTTCCCCCCCTCCTCCTCCTCCTCCCATCTACCACACTCTTTCTCTGGCTGTTCACATACAGAGGACAGACAGCGATATAGAGGAAACGGATGGTGGGAAAGAAGGAACAAATGGTGTATATTAAGGAATAAACAGATAAATATGTATAGATGAATTTGATTGGTATAAGATAATGGATTCACTGATATAGGAAACGGAATTTATTATAGTTAAGATAAGAGAGAAATGAAGATTGGGATAGTATTTAATGAACTAATTTCCCAAGAAAAGTAGAGAAGGTTAAAAGGAGACAGGAGAGGAAGGTAGAAGAGGGGGTGCGAGAGCTGGGTGATGCAACTCCAGCTGAGGAGGACATAAACAGGTATTTATGTAACTAAAACAGATGACAATACAGTTTATGTAAAGAAAAAAATCAAAGGCAAGTGTTGAGGGCTTGATTCTTAGCCGCGGGTAAAGGGTTACATCCTCCCTTTGGCAAGATGTTAGTTCACCTTTCTAAGCCACATTTTCTTGGAGTTAAGACGAAGTACGCTAGTGCGAGCCTAGGGGCTTAATTATCTCCCATTTGCCCAAGAAATGAACGTTAATCCAGACCTCAAAGATGCCAAAAGCCAGCTTTTTGAAGTGTGGCAGATTGTACGAGGATGGAAACACAGAAAAAAGCAAAGCATTCCACAGTTTGGCTATGTGAGGAAAGAATGATGTATTACAACAGGTTATTCTAGTGTGACCGACATCCACACAGAAACGGTGGGCACCGCGGGCTTGCCGGTGGTACACAGGATGCCAAATCCACCGAACATCGCCCGTTAAAGTACAGTCACTCATAAAAGAAACGGGCCCCCCTTGGGCGAGAGGTCTTGTAACTGGTGGGAGTTCAGTACTGGTAACAATGTATATTCGGTAAAAAAACGTGTCTTTACAAAAATTCTTGTGCGAAACAAAATGACTCCACGGTTGAAGGTTTTAGATAAAGGCTCAGGAGGCATACTGTTATTCACCAATTATATTGCAACGAACTAATTTTATATTTTGAAGGAAATAACTAAATTAGGCCTACCATATTAGATCGGAAATGTCTCATAATCACGCCTACCAACCGTAGCAAAACAACAGGATTGTTCAATTCTAAATTTATCGGACTCCTCTTGAAAGATACTTTTATTTTTTTTAATAGAGAACAGGGACACTCCCCTTCACTAGTGCATTTACAGGGGCTCGTCATATAAACATTCCACAAATCATTATTTTTGAGATATTTGTTTTAATATTGCTATAATTTAATTAAAAAATATGTTTACCATTGAGAGTTTCCTTCTGTCGAATGTAAACAAACTCAGCACTGCCACACTGCACAAAACCTGACGAGCCCTGTAAACGACTGTACCTGCCGTAGGGGTTGGGGTAGGTGGTGGATAACTGCCTTCCGCACGAACCACTTCCTCGGGTCGTCTCGTTTCAACAACAACTCATTCGAAGTGACTACAACACCATAATTATGTTACCTTTACGTGCATTATATTCTAAGATCCCACTATCATTACTAAATTGACCTTATTCATCGCCTTATACCTAAAATTTATATCCAAACTAAACTTATTCTGAAAAAAAGTTCTTTCATATATATAGTGCAGTCAAATTAGCATGAAAACTGGCAAATAGTGTAAAAAATGTATAAAAAGATGAAATTTTGCACACATACTCCTGAAGGCTATAGCAATAAAGATAAAAAAAGTTTCCCTAAGAGCAGCATCCTCCAAAGGGGGGTTCTGACTACTTTTCGCAGTTATGTGCTGAACGGTGCATCGGACGATAAAACTGCATAGAGACAAAATTTGGGGAAATAAAAATTTGAACAAGATTGTACCTATATGCATTTTTCTCGTAGAAGTTAAGTTTTGTGAAATACACGTCTGAAGTGGAGGCGGGCGTTTAGCATGCAGCGAGAAATTTGCTTCTGCCGCTCAGTTTATGGCAAATAACTCACAAACGCCTAATTATTCATTAAAAATGTAAATAGTTTAAATTGTATAGCAGTGAATTCTCTATTCCGTTAAATACAAACCATATTTCTGAAAAAAAGTTAAGCTTTTCCTGAGTCATTCATTTGTTTTTATTTTCCAGGTGTTACTTAGAATATTTTTGAGTCAAGTGAAACTACTAGGCCTGCAGTGATGGCGTACGTAAGATTGTTTTCATTGTGATAAAAGTTTAGCAGATGGAAAAACAGTGGTTGTGAAGGCGGTTGGAGAACTTAAGGCGTGTAAGTCAAATCAGATAAGACGGCCCTTTAGAAAAAAAAGTGAACACAATTAAAATGTATAAAGTTTGCAAACATGGGTATAGTAAAGAGAAAAGCATAAGGTAAAAAACTGAATGCAGTGTACATTGTGATCAGCAGATCAATTTGATTTCAAAAGGAATTGTTTGTTTTGTGGTGAAAAATGTGACATTTCTGCAGAAAAGAAAAACCTGCAGAGAAACGGCAAGTAATGTGCGAGATTCGTACGTTGACTGTGAAAGATAAACTACTGAAGGATACAGGACAAAGGGACGACGAGTGGGATGAGAAAGTATCAAGACGAGTAAACAGCATGATGCGTCTTGTAGCAGAAGGAGAGCGACATCGTGGAAAGCGCTATTCGAAATTTGCGTGCAACCGACCATCAAATCTAAAAAGAGGACATCCACAGGATGAAGACGTGGAGTTCTGCCTTCAAAAAGCTGTGTGCCTCTATTGATGACTCTGAGGGATGCCAGTTTTCTTGACATGATTTCTTGAAGAAAGTTGAAGAACTCTTAACAGAAGGCTCACCGGTGACTAAAAAAACACTGGAAACAAAATTAGCAAACGCATACGGGGATGGGGTCATGTGTGCACAATTGAACAAAAGACCACCATTTGCTTGTTTCCGTGACTCCGGAATTAAACTTATCAATTCCTGGTAAAGAGAAAGCAAAACAAATGAGAAAGATGAGTGCCTAAGAATTGTCGGAGCTGCAGCAACTATAGTTCGAGAGGATATTAGAACAACTGCCTATAACACAATGGATTACCCGGGTATTACAAACTTTGACACGTTAAGTTATGGGGGGGAGGGGGGGGAATGAAGGAAGTAGTTGGCAGCTACCAAACAGGGAGGTACAACCGACTGGGAAGATATTGGAAGCATAATGTGTTGTCTAATGGTAGACCCTGCTGCCATATGGCATCAAAATTTTTTTGACTAAGTCTCAGGTTGCTGATCTGACTTTCTGCCTCATTTACACACAATTGCAGGGTCTCAATTGTTTCTCTTACTTTGGCAACACAACATACATATATCATTTCTCACTCTTGATATTTTATTTTTATTTTTGTATTTGTTTATGGCTCATTATTATTATTATTATTATTATTATTATTATTATTATTATTTTTTTATTTTTTTATTATTACAGTATTATCAATATATTTATCATTGCTTTAATATATTTTCACCCCCAAGGCCTTGATGTGGGTCATTAAAAATGACCTGTGCCTGGCTGGGTTAATGCTCGTAAAAAAAAAAAAAAAAAATATGAGGGGTGAAAGTCGAGGAAGTGAATGGGAGGTGGAGGATAGCATGAATGAAAGGGAAGAAGAGAGATGTGTGATGGGAAAGTGTAATGAGAAGAGAGGGAAGGTTGAGTATTGGAGGAGTGTGTCATGGGTGTAGGGATATGTCATGGGTGGAGGGGTGTATCATAGGTGGAGGGGTGTGTCCTGGGTGGAGGAATGTGTCATGGGTGGAGGGGTGTGTCCTGGGTGGAGGAATGTGTCATGGGTGGAGGGGTGTGTCATGGGTGGAGGAATGTCTCATGGGTGGAGGGGTGTGTCATGGGTACAGGGTGTGTAGTATGAGTGTCAATAGAGACCTACAGTATAATTTACCTAGTCATCACCATCAACAGATACCTGTGGCTTATCTGGTCATATATCACCATCAACAGGTAACTATGACTAATCTGGTCATCTTTTGCTATCAACAGGTAACAGTAATTTACCTGGTTTTATCATTCAACAGGTAGGATTGCCAATATTGATGTTGGTAAGTAGTTACTATTGTAGTGTAAAATATAAGCATGTCCATCATTGTTAACGAGACCAACATAGTATGATCATTCAATACTGAAGTCCTTTCGAACTATATCCGCGTGTTCAGAAGGTAACCTACACCTTTCAAATGGTATCTTCGCCTTTTGAGTGCTACTAGCAATACCTTCCGAGCGGTACAGAAATATGGTTTTCTTATATCGTAATAAAGAATTTTATGTTCTACAATTTCAACTACTGTATGTACATTTTTAATGAAAAATTAGGCATTTATGTGTTACTTGCCAAAACTGAGCTCCAGATGCAAATTTCTCGCTGCATGCTAAAAGTCTCCTCCCAATGTGCATTCCGCAAAAACTGTAACTTCTGCGGGAAAAATGCATATAGACAATCTTGTCCAAAATTGTATTTAAATTTTTTTTTCTGTGCATTTTTTTTCTTTCGATGCACCGTTTGGCACAAAGATGCGAAAAAAATAGTCGGAATTGGGGGTCAAAAAGGGGGGATGCCTTCAGGAGTATGTAGGCAAAATTTAATCTTTTTACATTTTTTTCCCACCAAAAATCCTAATTAGACTGGACTAAAACTTATTCGACCATGGTTTGAATGAGTTTTAGGGAGAGGCCTTTCCTAGTCGCTGAGAAGGGCAAAAATGTCCCTGGAGGCAATATGGTCTCAAATATCGCGAGGTAAGGATACCCTGTATGTTATTCATATAAGTTCAGTCACATTATAAACTTACGTGGTCGTATACAGACTTTATAACCTTTTGGTGCCCGAATGACTACTGCAAAGTCACATGTATGTCGGAAAGTAGCTAAATATTTGTACGATAGTTATTGCAGAGTGATTCTACCTGGAGGAAGACTCCAACAGAGAGCACAGGGGGCTAAGGGAGGTGTTGATAGGCCCGAAATTATCAGCAAACATAATTATGGGATGTATCTACGTGGTTTAGTAGTTCATGAAACGAGACATAACCTGAGGCAGTGGTTAGTGCAGAAGGAAGTGATCCACCACCTCCCCACCCAATCACAAGAGCTCTCTCCCATTTCTCTTATGAGTGACTGTACCTATAAAAGAGAATGAAGCAACATTGTGGCGAAGAGAAAGGGCAGATAAGTTATTGACTGAAGGAGAAGAGTTAATAGGACGAAATACCTTTGATTCCACCCTATCTAGCAGCTGGAAAGAAGAAGAGCCACCCCAGATATGAGAGCACTACTCCATGTTAGGACGTATGAACCTCTTATAAACCTGAAGCAACTGCTCTGGAGTGAAGTAGCTACGGCATCTGTACAGCATTCCCAGCTTTCGGGAGGCAGCTTTAACAATGTTGTGAATGTATGACTTCCATGATATACTAGAGGAAATGGTGATGCCTAGCATATCTATTTTAGAATTTGGCAAAATGATTGCGTCCTGAAATGTGATTGGTGGGAGATCTTCTCTTTTGGAAGGTGTGATTGGTAAATACTTTGTTTTCTTAATATTGAATTTAACCAAATTTCTACATCCCCATTCGGAGATGCTGCACATATCCGCATTGGTAGATGAAACGATATCAGCTCTAACAACAAATCTAGTTTGAGAATTATGGGGAAGGGGAAAAATGAGAAGAGTGAAGAGTAGAATCATCTGCGTAAGAATGACTAGAATTAGTCGTACTGTGAAGTAAATTATCGATAAAAACAAGGAAGAGAGTTGGTGAAAGAACCTAGAAATTGAAAGAACAGAGTGATAGAAACCAAAGGACAGAAGTTTAGATAGCAAAGACTTGTGACATACCCTGTTAATAACTTTACCCATAATCCCCAAGAGAGGATGACCAAAGATGGGTGCAGTAGGAGAGCAGATCACCAGTAGATCTCGCCTGGTAGAAACCATACTGGAGATCATATAAAAGAGAAAGGCGTTCAAGGTGACGGAGAAAATGAGAGAGTAAGATAGTTTCGAATATCTTGGAGAGGGATTAAGTTGGGACAATGGGGCGATAGTTAGGGGGATTAGAATGGTCATCCTTCTTCGGGATGGGTTGAACCGAGGCATGCTTCCAAGCAGAAGGAAAAGTTTGGGTTTTGAGGCAAAGGCGAAAGATGCGAGCAAGCACAGGGGCTGGAATTTCAGCACACTCCCTCAGAACACGAGGGGGTATTCCGTCTGGTCTATGCTCCTTACTCACGAGTGGAGATTATAGGAAAGTGCAGAGGTTCAGCAGGAGAGGCAGGAGTAGGAAGGACAGAGTTGGAAGGAGAGAGTTGGAATCGTCTAAGGTGGAGTTAGAGGAGAATAAGGTGCCAAAGAGATTGGCTTTATCAGGGGGAGAGTTGGCTATAGAGTTATCAGATGGGAAAAGAGGGACTGCAGAAGTTATTACAGAGGTTTTTGGTTAAGGACCAGATAGATTTACTGGAAGAAATGTTAGTCAGGTCAGCGGTCTTTTTTTATACAATATTCCGCTTGGCTCTACGAAGAATAGACTTACAATGATTCCGAGAAGTAATGGAAGAGGAGAGACTAACAGGAGGAGATAGTTTCAGAACTCTTGATATGCCCTGTCTCTCTCCCTACATGCAAGAGAACAGGAGCGATCAAACCATGATTGTGAAGTGAAAGTTTTGGTAGAAGATGGGATAAATGTACTCCTACCACCCTGTATAATCCCAGCAATGTTGCCAGTACATACCGAGGCGCCCCGAGTGGAAAAGCAACATTCATCCCAGGAAAATTCGGAGAAGAATCCTCGCAAGTGCCATAGTTGACGTTTAGAGGGGGATGGGGGAGGTGGTCACAACCAGTTTGATTCAATAGAAATAAAATTGTGATAAGAAGATCCTAAAGGGGGGGGGGGGGGGAATTGACTTATTAGAAAAATAAATGATTTTCTTAAACACACATTATCAAATATATAAATATTATTTTTTCTCAACTATAGATTTCCATTTTTAAATCATATGAAACGTTATGCACTGGAAAATAGTTTATCTAATCATAAAATAACAAAAATAAAATTTCTGAAGGAAAACAAACGAATTAATTTTTTTATATAGCTATTAGAAATAAATTATGTTTGCATTAGATTATGTTCACTTTAAAAGGAAAACAAATTAACTACTTTCCCAGATAACAATTGAAATGCTGTCATATTTGCATTACTAGGGTGCAGGGCGGCTTCTTCTACCACTATTAATCAATTTCGGTCTTCCATTTCTTGGTTCTTCAAATTAATGGCTCGTGTAAATATACGATTACATGTAATAGTATAATCATTCTACTTAATGTTTGGCTACTAAAGTATTAAAAATACTTGATACCAGCAATTAGTATCGATACTTTCAAATATGTAGTTGGAATCGGAATTATCGATACTTTGGTTTCGATGCGCCTACATAGAGTTTACGCTATTTGACTCTACCTAAGTTTATCAGCTCATTCCAGTAAGTCAGGTCAGCACCCTCCTCACCCCATCACTTAATATACTACTGATTGGTTTCCATACATTTTATAATTTATAAAATATGTTCTTTGACACCACATTTATTCCTCGCTCTACCAATTAGGGAGAGGTGTATAAATAGATTCCGTCTGTTAGTCTGTCCGTATGTCTGCTCGACTGTTTTGAGTTTATACATGGAAGACTTACACAACCATCAGTAAAATGGTTGATGAACAAGGCTTATGAACCCTGTGTGATATGTAAAGAACTTAACTGTGAATTTTCATGATAAAGCTTTTCAATAAAACAATGAGTAATTAACAGTGCAGGAACAGACAAAGACAGACAGACGGATATCATATCAGAAGGTTTTTATATTCCTTGAAGGATTTACAGCTCAGTAGGGGATATTATTTTGCTCAACGACGAACAATAATATGAAGGAAGATATGAGTGAGTCAGGCAGAGAAGCACACCAGGCCACCCTCACCTTCTCCTCTCCCTTCACCTTCGCCTCCACTCTCATCCCCGCCTCCACCCTCAATCCCTCATCCCTACCTCCACCCTCATCCTTACCTCCACTCTCACCCCCGTCTCCACCCTTACCCTCGTCTCCACCCTCACCCCCGCCTCCACTCGCTATGTGACTGGGTGTTGTGGTCATGGTGGGTTAAGCTCGCCACGCGTCTACACAGGAATATTGATTTGCATCTGTTAGTCCGTACAATCAAATTTCTCTACCCCCAGATATCCGTACATCGATATTTCCGTACTACCGTTTTTCCGTACTACCGTTTTTCATCATTTTCGTTATATCCGCCCGTCCACATTGCTGTATTGTTACATTAATGCAGTTTATTCTCTTCCATCGTAGACTCTTTACATTTACACTCAACACAAGGTAGAGTCTCTGAGGAATTTAACACAAATATCACCAAACTAAAAAATAATAATCATTCAGATGTAAGTGTTTAACATTTTAACCTCGACTCAAAAAAAAGTGTCGAGCGAGGTTGTAGCGTATAGCGTCTAAGTGGTGCTAGTAAAGTGCTCGTTCACAAAGGGAAACTCAGCTCCTCTCATACACAAAGACCTGTTACATCATGCTTCTTGCTGGTGGACACTAGGAGGAGAAGGAGGAGAAAGCATAACTACGCACCAAAGGATCATTTAAAATGTACCGTCTTTGAAGATCATCCATGAGAGCGAGGCACAAGAAAGACGTGGGAGGCTTTGTTCTAGATGTAAGAAACTGGCAACAGATGGGTAATAAGACAGTGTTTATACTCTTATTAAGGGGGATGTGTTTTATACGTACTTTAGGAGACGCTGAGACGACAAAGGTTTTGATATTCCGAACTTTTGATATGACACTGTTAGACCTTTGTAGTAATATATGAGACGGCACTTGCTGGCGTTTGGGTGGTACCCTATTTGTGGACCTCGCGATGTTACCAGGTCCCACCACTTTTTGATGCCCTCCACTTTTCCTGCTCCTGTAAGGTCATCAGCATATGCCACTTGTTTGACCCCAGTTGTTTCAAATTTTATTTCTTGTTGGAGCACTGATAGGCCAATTGCATACATTGCCATTGCAAACTACTACTACTACTACTACTACTACTACTAATAATATAATAATAATAATAATAATAATAACAAATAATAATAATATTAATAATAAAAATAATAAATAATAATAACAGCTGCGGACCCTAGGTAAGTGGATCATCACAATACAATAACAGTCAATAGTAGAAGGTACAGTAAGTACTATGGTAGAAAACAAGGAAGAATGTGGTAGACGATAGTGAAGGATTGTGGGAAGGTGATAAAAGGACAAAGACAAAAGCAGAGTAACGAACAGACAATGACAGCACCAAAACACACCATAACAGAGGGAGTTAATGATCACATTGACACACAGTTTCGGTAGAAACTCGAGGCTCTATATGATTAGTCCCGTCGACGGAAGGGAGTCCAGGAGGAGAAAAACTGTATAAGAGTCTGAGTTTTTTTTAACTTTTGGAAGATATATATATATATCCACTCCCATCCTCTTGCTCCCACTCCCTATCAAACGACCACCAATATCAAGTTTTATGCAGCAGTTTCTTGACCGAATGTTTAGATGATTGGATGTATATTTTAAGATGGTAGTCTCTGGGTTGAGGTCCAGCCTTGGGAGTTGATATCAGGGGTGGAGGGAGAATGATTTCAAAAAATGCAAACCTCGTGGCTAATTGGTAATGATTATTAAAGTAAGATACACCATGTGCCGAGACGCTCTGGCTCCGTGTCTCTCAGGGTAAGTGGGCTCCATCTGCTATGAGCTGTTGAAGCGGCAGTGTAGCGGAGAACAGGTCTGTAGCTACCACCTAAAGCGTCCTCCTGTGGCCCTAGATATAGCTGGGGTCGTCATCATCAGCCCAGACCCACACACAGTCTCCTCGACACCCACATGCTTGTTAACTCCCAAAAGGCCAAAGCGGTAATTAAACCCACACCCAGATACACTCCCGCAGCCATTATTAAAGAATCCCTGGTGACTGTAAGAGTTCGCCGAGGAGTGGCGCCTCACCCAGCCCTGGCAAGATGATGCAAACTGGTAACTGTGATGGTGGAGTTTGTGTTGCTGCCCCCCCCCCCCCCCCACACACACACACCTCCTGTAAGGGCGAAACTCCGTCCCTGACAACCATTAAGAAAAACTCCCTCAATTCCTTTCCTTCCACTGTCGTATTCTTACACACGACCTTTACCCCCCCCCCCCCACTGGTTGCAGTTTGCAGCGTCAACGATCAGCGCTTCCCTCTCCACCACTACCAAGGGTCCAAGATTCACCTGGTCACCACAGCACAGGGTAACACGGTGTCCTCTCCCCTACACCGTCATTTAAACACACGCGTCATATAACACATTACTCTCATTCTTCCCTCGTCTCCCCTCCGCTTAATGCTCTCCATTACATTTTTTTTACGATACACCGAACCCGATCACCTCATCTACAAACTGCCCTCACCCTCACCACCACACACTGTTCTCACCTTCACCACCACCACACACACTGCTCTCACCACCTCCGCCACACACTTTTCTCACCCTCACCACCACCACCACACACTACTCTCACCACCACCACTACACACCACACTCCCCATCACCACCGCACACTACGTTCAGCTGCTATAAGAATTTGCAGTCTTTTCCTCTTAAAATGAGTTTTATGGTAATGGTATTGGAACTGAGAGCATCTGCCCCTGCCATCATGTACTCTATGATATGAGTCGGTTTTAGCGAGTGGAAGGTGAGGTAACGAGCGCCGCGTCCTCTAGTGGAGAGAACTGTAACTAGGATCAGCAACTAGAAAACCACCTAGCACCTAGCTCTCGTTAGGTCTTCGGTGATATATAATAGTATAATCTCACGACATACAACTGACACTCCAACAGCTAAACAAGGTACGTGAAGGAACTCACCAGAGGGTCGTGGTCACCTGGGTCAGTGACCGGTCAGGAAGCCGAGGCTTCAACTCCATCGGCTGGAGTATCTGACCACCAGAACCCACCAACGAGAGAGCAAGAAGACTATAGCCCAACAATGAGAGAATCATAGCACTAGAACCCACCAATGAGAGAGACAGAACACTAGATCCCACCAATGAGAGACACAGAGCACTAGAACCCACCAATGAGAGAGACAGGGCACTAGAATCCATCAATGAGAGAAATAGAGAGAACTAGAACCCACCAATGAGAGACACAGAACACTAGATCCCACCAATGAGAGACACAGAACACTAGAACCCACCAATGAGAGAGATAGAGAGCACTAGAACCCACCAATGAGAGAGACAGAACACGAGATCCCACCAATGAGAGAGATAGAGAGCACTAGAATCCACCAATGATAGAGACAGAGAGCACTATAACCCACCAATGAGAGAGATAGAGAACATTAGAACCCACCAATGAGAGAGACAGGGCTCTAGAACCCACCAATGAGAGAGACAGTCCACTAGAAACCCACCAAATAGAGAGACAGGGCTCTAGAACCCACCAATGAGAGAGATAGAGAGCAATAGAACCCACCAAATAGAGAGACAGGGCTCTAGAACCCACCAATGAGAGAGATAGAGAGCAATAGAACCCACCAAATAGAGAGACAGGGCTCTAGAACCCACCAATGAGAGACAGTCCACTAGAAACCCACCAAATAGAGAGACAGGGCTCTAGAACCCACCAATGAGAGAGATAGAGAACATTAGAACCCACCAATGAGAGAGACAGGGCTCTAGAACCCACCAATGAGAGACAGTCCACTAGAAACCCACCAAATAGAGAGACAGGGCTCTAGAACCCACCAATGAGAGAGATAGAGAACACTAGAACCCACCAATGAAAACCCAAGCTTGGCGAGGCTCCAGGAAGCGCCTTATATTCCGACTCTTACTATTCCATCCTGGCAAAGGTGTGTGTGAAGGAAGGTGTAGTGTAAGGTAGGTAGGGTGCAGTGTAGTACAGTGTAAGATAGGTAGGGTGTAGTGTAAGGTAGGTAGGGTGTAGTGTAAGGTAGGTAGGGTGTAGTGTAGTATAGTGTAAGGTAGGTAGGGTGTAGTGTAGTATAGTGTAAGGTAGGTAGGGTGTAGTGTAAGTTAGGTAAGTAGGGTGTAGTGTAGTGTAAGGTAGGTAGGGTGTAGTGTAGTATAGTGTAAGGTAGGTAGGGTGTAGTGTAAGGTAGGTAAGTAGGGTGTAGTATAGTGTAAGGTAGGTAGGTAAGGTGTAGTGTAAGGTAGGTAGGGTGTAGTGTAAGGTAGGTAGGTAGGGTGTAGTGTAGTGTAAGGTAGGTAGGTAGGGTGTAGTGTAAGGTAGGTGGGTAGGTGTAGTGTAGTGCAAGGTAGGTGTAGTGTAGTGTAAGGTAGGTAGGGTGTAGTGTAAGGTATGTAGGTTGGGTGTAGTGTAGTGTAAGGTAGGTAGGGTGTAGTGTAAGGTAGGTGGGTAGGTGGGTAGGTGTAGTGTAGTGAAAGGTAGGTGTAGTGTAGTGTAAGGTAGGTAGGTAGGGTGTAGTGTAAGGTAGGTGGGTAGGTGTAGTGTAGTGTAAGGTAGGTGTAGTGTAAGGTAGGTAGGGTGTAGTGTAAGGTAGGTGGGTAGGTGTAGTGTAGTGAAAGGTAGGTGTAGTGTAGTGTCAGGTAGGTAGGTAGGGTGTAGTGTAAGGTAGGTGGGTAGGTGTAGTGTAGTGTAAGGTAAGTAGGGTGTAGTGTAAGGTAGGTAGGCTGGGTGTAGTGTAGTTTAAGGTAGGTAGGTGTAGCGTAATGTAAGGTAGGTAGGGTGTAGTGTAAGGTAGGTGGTTAGGTGTAGTGTAGTGTAAGGTAGGTGTAGTGTCGTGTAAGGTAGGTAGGGTGTAGTGTAAGGTAGGTGGGTAGGTGGAGTGTAGTGTAGTGTAAAGTAGGTGTAGTGTAGTGTAAGGTAGGTAGGGTGTAGTGTAAGGTAGGTGGGTAGGTGGAGTGTAGTGTAGTGTAAAGTAGGTGTAGTGTAGTGTAAGGTAGGTGGGGTGTCGTGTAAGGTAGGTAGGGTGTAGTGTAAGGTAGGGAGGTTGGGTGTAGTGTAAGGTAGGTAGGTAGGGTGTAGTGTAAGGTAGGTGGGTAGGTGTAGTGTAGTGTAGTGTAAGGTAGGTGTAGTGTCGTGTAAGGTAGGTAGGGTGTAGTGTAAGGTAGGGAGGTAGGGTGTAGTGTAAGGTAGGGAGGTAGGGTGTAGTGTAAGGTAGGTAGGTGTAGTGTAGTGTAAGGTAGGTAGGGTGTAGTGTAAGGTAGGTAGGTAGGTGTAGTGTAAGGTAGGTAGGGTGTAGTGTAAGGTAGGTAGGTGTAGTGTAAGGTAGGTAGGTGTAGTGTAAGGTAGGTAGGTAAAGTGTAGTGTAAGGTAGGTAGGTAAAGTGTAGTGTGAGGTAGGTAGGTGTAGTGTAAGGTAGGTAGGTGTAGTGTAAGGTAGGTAGATAAAGTGTAGTGTAAGGTAGGTAGGTAAGGTGTAATGAAGTGTAAGGTAGATAGGTTGGTTGTAGAGGAAGGTAGGTAAGGTAAGGTAAGGTTACGTAGTGTAAGATAGATTAGGTTAGGTTAGGTTAGGTAAGGTAAGGTAAGGTAAGGTTACGTAGTGTAAGATAGGATAGGTTTGGTAAGGTAAGGTAGGTTAGGTTAGGTAAGATTGATAAGGTAAGGTAGGTAGGGTGTAGGGTAAAGTAGTTAAGAGTGTAGGGTAAGGTAGTTAGAGTATAGGGGGGGGGGGGGGGAAGGAGGGCATCATTTACACACCCAGACAATATAACTTCTCACATACAGACACGGTCCCCTAAACCAACTTGCACCTGCTATGGATACGACACAATAAAAAATAAAGTAATAAAAACCGTCACCGCATTTTGTTTTTATTTTGTTTTTCGAGCGGTGGAAGAAGGAACGAGGACTAACTTTGGGGACTAGAATTTCCATCGATAAAAAGAGTCGTCTCATCACATGTTGGGGAGTTTAGGGAGGAGGGAGAGGGGAGTTTAGGGAGGAGTGAGGTAGGGTTGTTCTCTGGGGGTGTTCCTTCCTCCTATCTCCCCATCCTTCCCTTCACTGTTGCTAGCCCATCAAGCAGGGAAAAAGGGGCTGGAGCAGTAAGGCAGATCGGAGAAGAAGAAAAGCGGGGGATTGAGGGGGAACGAGAGGGAGGGTTTCAGTGCCCCTTCAAAATGTCTCAACAATGGCTGGCTATGCAAGGTATAAGAATCCTTCACACAAAACCCAGCTAGTGTTACAATGTTGAAGACGGTGAGGCGACGAGGGTAAGAAGGTGGGAGAGAAGGCAGGAGGGATGGAAGAACGGAGGAGAGAGGGAGGGTGGATGGCGTGAGGGAGGGAAGGACGGAGGAGGAGAGAAGGAGGGTGGATGGCGTGAGGGAGGGAAGGTAGAAGAATTGATGAAGATAAAGAAGAGAGGACAGGAGGTAGACTGAGACAGAGTGAGATTATGGTTTAAGAAGCAGGAGAGAAGGCTATAAGAATGTCACAAAAACATTATCTGGCAACCTCTAGTTCTCCATGTTTTATACAGGTGTTGATCAAGTCGTCGCCTGTCTCAGACTGAACCGAAAAAAGCCGCCATTATGACTTTCCCGGAAACTTGTGACCTGTCAACATCCAGGACTCAGAAAGGCTCCAGAAACACTCATAATTGTTAGGAGAATCATGGTGCGTGGAGACTCATTATTTAACGGCAATAGGGGTACTTAACCGCATGTGATTTTGAAAAGAAATATTTTATTTTATATTAATTTCGATTTTTAAACCTATTAAACTTCTTTTCTTATTTATGTCATATCATAGTTTTAACTTACGACTTTCCTCATTGCCAGAGGTAAGGTTCCGTGCTGCTGTCCGCGATTTTAGTCCTAGAGTGTACAGTACATCCCCCTGTCCATAATACCTCTTTTTATTCCCCATCCCCCTTATTATTCCACATTATCTCTCCAGATTACTCTGTTCCTCTTATTCCTTAGTCCCTCTCTTCCACCTTCATCCCCACTCCTCACAATCCCTCTCCTCGTCCTTCATCACCATTCCTCACAGTCTTGGTGTTTTGTCTTGTTCTCCATTTCCCCGTTGTTGAGGTGTCATCACAACGGGACTAAATCATGGACAGTAACCCGGCTGCCCCATAAAGAGCGACCTCGTCATAAATCCAATCCAGGATGAACAGGGAACGACCAGTGCGACCTGCTGCCAGCCTCCTACATTCCAACTACCAGGAGGAGCAGCATAAATCCCTCGCCTGGCTCCTCGCCAAACACCAGTTTTATCTGATGGAGACAAACGCTTCCATCAACACCATTTTTGTGGCGCGTCAGCGATGTTGTTGTTGTGTTTTTGTTTTATTAGACTCGCATTCAGTGACTGTAGCCTCATAGTCAATATCTGCAACGGTTGTCGGCTTTGGGGCCAATGCTCTCGTTCCCCTGAGGCAGAGCAAAGCCGACCGAAGGAGAGAGAAGGACAGTCGACATCTCATCCAGGATGTAACATAACTTCTGGGCTGCTGCTTCTGTTTGGATATCACCTCCGCGAATCTGGCGTAGAAACATCTTGCACTTGGTCCCATCCCACCAGAGGTTGTGAACACCAGAGAAGTGAAGCTGCCTTGGTCAACGTTCTGAATTCTCTCCCCACATGCCCTTATCTTGTCGTTCTCGTTCCTCGTGTGTGTAGCATCGAGAGCTAAGTTACGGTGACATGCAGCCATGGGATCAAAAATCATGTCGAAGAAGCCTCGCTGTCCCCGTGTCCAAAATCCTCGAGCACTGATGTCAACACGGGCTTCGTTGGATGTGTTTGAAGTCCTATGTTGGAAAATCTCACCATCCAATAGAAGGAGGGTCGGTTCAACCCTGACATCACGGCAGATTTCCTTCAACATATTTGCTGTGAGATCCCTTACCTCGTCATGCCTCATGCTTATGAAGCCCCCCTTCTTGCACACCATGGCGTGATCAACGTCATAGGAAGAGCCAAACACGCATTGGGATGGCAAACCTTCTACTGGTCTACCGTACCTTAGAGCATTGGCTACTGCTAATACTACTACTCCCCCTTTTTGCACTTTACTCCCACTACTTTTCAGTTTATTTTGAACAGAGTTCAAAACCTGAAACAATTAAATATCATTCGAATCAAGTTTCCTAAAAAGGAATTTACTGAAATAACACTCGAGACTCACTTCATAACTGTTGGACAAAGTGTGTCTGTACAGACATTTTATAAAAATATGCGAGTCAAGAGGGCAAATATTAATAACATGGATAATATTACAACATATATACGGTAACATTATCGAAAACGGAATGCCGTATTGCTAGAAGCTGTTTGAGAGATTCATGGGTTCGAATACCGTAAGGCACCCATTTTCATACTTATGTTGATTGTATGTTAGTGATATGCCTGTGTAGTACCTGCGAGTCTGTCGAAGTAATCTGATGGAATATCGATTTATTATGAGATGGCGTCAAAGGTTATGACGCAGTGGTATAATGCAAAATATTGTCTATATATTATGAACTTCCGTGGAAGTAAAGTACAAAAAGGGGTGGTAGAGTAGTAGTAGTAGTACTGTAGTGTGAGAGAATTCAGAACGTCGATCAAGAAAGCGTCACTCCTCTGGTGTTCACAACCTCTGGCGGGATGGAACCAAGTGCAAGATGCTTCTACACCAGACTCGCGGAGGTGTTATCTGAACGGAAGCAGCGGCCCAGAAGTTATGTTACAGCCTGGTTGAGATGTCGACTGTCCTTCTCTATGCTTACGTCTGCATTACTTTGCCTCAGGAGAACGAGAGCATCGGCCCCAAAGCCGACAACAGTCGCAGATATCAACTTTGAGGCAACAGTCACTGAATGCCGTATAGATCTGCGGCACAACTAACTCAACACAGCCAGGGTAGCTACTTATGTATTAGGATAGTTAAACTTAAGGTAATATCTCCCTATAAGTTCATTATAACGAAATGGTCACCATAACTACATGTTCGCTCTAACTAGCTACATGTTCACTATAACTACATGTTCACTGTAACTAACCACATGTTCACTATATCAGCACGTGGTGATGGTGGATGACGTGATGGTGGATGACGTGATGGTGGATGACGTGGTGATGGTGGATGACGTGATGGTGGATGACGTGGTGATGGTGGATGACGTGGTGATGGTGGATGACGTGGTGATGGCAGACGCAGATAAAATCAGTAAGATCCTCAACAACCACCACCACCACCAACACACTACCTCGCCTCAATTTCAGTTCATCCTGGGATTTAGTGTTAGACCGAGGGAGTAAAACACAAACTGAGGAAGTATTAATGTTTTTCCTGGAGAATAAAATACAAGCTGTCGTCAGGTACAGTTCATGGAAGGTCATCATCACATTACATGTCCAGGGCAGGTAAAGGAAACTATTAGGGGTATAATTACTATATAATGAACCTGTCATTAAGGAACCAGCAGGTGTGTGGAGGTGACGGCTCATTATACCAACTGATGTATTACGACGCTGGAACATAACACCAAGATACTATTAAATGTGCGGTGGCGGAGTGATTACCGTGTTTCAAAGGCTGTCCACTGGTTCGGTTCCAGATTCGAATCACTTTTGAGAAAATAATGTTTGGTTGGTATTCACTGTGAACTAATACAGCTAGCATAATCAAATCCATCGTTCACGGCCTTTGTGTAGTAATTATGTGAAGACAAGACCATGTTGATTACTTTACCCTATACATATGACATATCTCACAACATACGACATTCATCACCACAATATCCTCCACAACTACCTACACCACCACCCCAACAACAACAATCACCTACAGCACCACAACAAAAACCGCCCACACTACCACCAACACAATCACCTAAACCACCAACACAACAACAACCACCTACACCACCACATCACCAATCACCTACGCAACAACTACTATCACCTACACCACAACGACAACAACAATCACCTACACCACCACTACAACAACAATCACCTACACCAACACAACAACAACAATCACCTACATCACCACAACAACAACAATCATCTACATCACCACAACAACAACAATCACCTACATCACCACAACAACAGCAATCACCTACACCACCACAACAAAAATCACCTAAATCACTACAACCGCAATAACCACCTACATCACCACAACAACAATCACCGAAATCACTACAACAACAATAACCACCTACATCACCACAACAACAATCACCTACATCACCACAACAACAATCACCCAAATCACTACAACAACAATAACCACCTACATCACCATAACAACAATCACCCAAATCACTACAACAACAATAACCACCTACATCACCACAACAACAATCACATACACCACCACAATCACCTACACCACCACAACAATCACCCGCACCACCACCACAGCAATCACCTACACCACCACAACAACAATCATCCAAATCACCACAACAACAAAAACCACCTACACCACCACAACAAATATCACCTTCATTACCACAACAACAACAATCACCTACACCACCACAACAACAATCATTTACACTACCTACACTACCACAACAACCGCCTTCACCACCACCACAACAACCGCCTACACCACCACCACAAAAATCACCCACATCACCACAACAACAACAACCGCCTACACCACCACCACAACAATCACCCACATCATCACAACAACAACAATAACCTACTTCACCACCACAACAACAATCACCTACACCACCGCAACAATCACCTACACCAATTCCACAACAATCATCCAAATCACTACAACAACAACAATCACCCAAATCACCACAACAACAACCACCACCTACATCACCACCACAACAACAATCATCTATATCACAATAACAACTCCCCAGAACACGTTAACCAAAAAATGTAACAATTTGTTAACTTTGGGCTAAATAAACTATGAACTGTGAACTCCGGTGCACAATTGTGTTTTCTAACAAATAAACCAGGAATTTTCCTCATCCACGGCTATAGACAAAACCCAACACTTTTTTTTTGCCGCTGTTAAGTTAATTGGTTTCAACAAAATCGTCGCAGAGATAAAGTTTTTTGGAATTTTTGTTTCCCGTCAGCAGCTCCTAAAAAAAACATGGGATTCGGTTCTTTGATTTTAATATATTCTCCTCAGGTGTCTCATTAACAGGTGTTAACATATTCAACGTGTGTCTAATGCATGGCAGGATTTACCGTAAAAAGGCATCGTTATTAAAAGGAATCAATTTTAAAGTATTTTCTATTATTATCACTATTAATAATAATAATGTTAATAAAAATAAGAATTATTATTATTATCATTATTATCATTATTATTATTATTACTAAGCTCCGCCTTAGTACACCCTGGTTCACAGTTAGTACGGAGAAGACTGAGGCAACAGTGAGTGAGGCATCATGGTGATCGAGGCATTAATATGAGAGAAGAATCAGTAACTCAGGTGAGAGCAACATAACACCAACGTCACATCTACGTCACACACCTTCCTCAAGAAACACGTCACTAATGTTAACAGCAAGATGGCCGTCTCAAAATCTTATACTGTAAGTTGAACAAACATGCAGCGTCTCACAGCGAATTGCTCAACACCACCTCTCTTTATGTAGGCAAACTATCTATCAGCCAATCCATCAATCAAGGCGCCATCCTCGCGTCTCAAAGTTGGCGACCACAGCATTTTCAGGCTGTATTTGCCAGCCACCCCACATTATGTATATCTCTGGTGACCGCAACATTAGAATTAGTTACCCATACTCTGCCTTCCCTTGGCTCCCTACTCTCGGTTTACCAATAAATATCTCGACCATTATCCCCTCATCCGTAATTTATGGCTAAAGTGTTTGTTTTCTTATTCCATACACTATGTACTGTATATCTTGTATTTGTTTCGTTACTCTAACCAACCTACCTGGGTCTTCATTTGTTTCTCCAGTTATACGACTAATAGAAACTGACACACACACAAAGGTTTTCTTCAAGGAGCCGTGTATCGTTGTAAGTCTTAATTGTGAATAAAACTGTAAAGAATATATGAAAATATAATTAGTTACAGGCCACACTAACGTCTGTAGGGAACAGGTCCTCTTGTGTATCTTAATGCCTAACACAAGGCCACAACTCGTCTTGGCACCTACACGTCACTCACCCTTTATACCAGTTGTACTGTACCAAGTAGCAGGAAATTATGTAGGAAACTGTTGAACGAGTTGATTAAATGAACTTATAATTACAGATAACTTTTAATTACACACAACTCATGACCACATACACAATACACACAGACCGACCTCTATAGCTCACTCACCCGGTCAGGGGAATAAAAAGAAATTATTAGAACACAACTCGAGGTCGATCACTGAAGCTCCTCTTCTAAACCCCAAATTCCGACTTTAATCTGTTAAACCATTAATCTGAGTTAAATCCCTGTGAATAATAATTATGGAGGAGGTTGCTAACGCCTAAAGACAATTTACTTCATAGGAAGAATATTAAAGTCTTTAAAAAATAATTTCTTACATCTGCTTACCTTTCCCAAGGCTGGCGGGTCACGTGCCTGCGGGGCGTCACGTAATTGGCGGGCGTGCCTGGAAAGTCTGATCCGCTTAACCAATCACATGAAAGCTCTCGCCAAGAAACTAGCGGGGAACTTTTTTGCACAAACAGAGCGTCGAAGACTTTAGTTATTTGGTGGTGAAGTCGGGCTAGGGTGCTTGTGCTGCCTCGCTCTCTCACCACCAACTCAATATAAAGTTTATATTTATACGCAGAATATATTACCAGGGTGTATTTATATTTTATGGTGTTACTGTCCGGGGAGGAGCGGGCGTGTTCAGAGTGACCGATTTGGGGTAAAATTTGCACAACACTAAAACTATAATGTAAATTTAGGTGGAAATCTAAACAATAACAAACTTTTAACAATAGCTCATGGAAAATAAAACTCAATTCGCTATAAAAAATGATAAATTTGTTGGAATACTTAATAAGAGACCGCTGTTGAATTCAGTGTGGAAGAATATGGCAAGACTTTGAAATACTGCTTATAACTACGAGCATTGTGTGTACGATGACTTAACCCCTTCAGTACGATGACTTAACCCCTTCAATACGATGACTTAACTCCTTCAGTACGATGACTCAACCCCTTCAGTACGATGACTCAACTCCTTCAGTACGATGACTCAACTCCTTCAGTACGATGACTTAACCCCTTCAGTACAATGACTTAACCCCTTCAGTACGATGACTTAACTCCTTCATTACGATGACTTAACCCCTTCAGTACGATGACTTAACCCCTTCAGTACGATGACTTAACCCCTTCAGTACGATGACTTAACTCCTTCAGTACGATGACTTAACCCCTTCAGTACGATGACTTAACTCCTTCAGTACGATGACTTAACCCCTTCAGTACGATGACTTAACCCCTTCAGTACGATGACTTAACCCCTTCAGTACGATGACTTAACACCTTCAGTACGATGACTTAACTCCTTCAGTACAATGACTTAACCCCTTCAATACGATGACTTAACTCCTTCAGTACGATGATTTAACTCCTTCAGTACGATGACTAAACATCTTCAGTACGATGACTTAACCCCTTCAATACGATGACTTAACCCCTTCAATACGATGATTTAACTCCTTCAGTACAATGACTTAACCCCTTCAATACGATGACTTAACCCCTTCAATACGATGACTTAACACCTTCATTACGATGACTTAACCCCTTCAGTACGATGACTTAACTCCTTCAGTACGATGACTTAACCCCTTCAGTACGATGACTTAACCCCTTCAGTACGATGACTTAACTCCTTCAGTACGATGACTTAACTCCTTCAGTACGATGACTTAACCCCTTCAGTACGATGACTTAACCCCTTCAGTACGATGACTTAACTCCTTCAGTACAATGACTTAACCCCTTCAGTACGATGACTCAACCCCTTCAGTACGACGACTTAACTCCTTCAGTACGATGACTTAACTCCTTCAGTACAATGACTTAACCCCTTCAGTACGATGACTTAACCCCTTCAGTACGATGACTTAACTCCTTCAGTACAATGACTTAACCCCTTCAGTTCGACGACTTAACTCCTTCAATACGATGACTTAACTCCTTCATTATGATGACTTAGCCCCTTCAGTACGATGACTTAACCCCTTCAGTACGATGACTTAACCCCTTCAGTACGATGACTTAACTCCTTCAGTACGATGACTTAACACCTTCAGTACGATGACTTAACCCCTTCAGCACGATGACTTAACCCCTTCAGTACGACGACTTAACCCCTTCAGTACAATGACTTAACCCCTTCAGTACGATGACTTAACCCCTTCAGTACGATTAGTTAGTGTAGGAGTTTCAAATACTAGCGGTGATGGACTAGATTAATCTATACTTCACCTCTACCATATTACTTCTCTTGGTCGTGTCCTCTTGTGTTCCGTGTGGTGTGTCGTCCATGAACTTGTGTTGCTGACAGGTACCATATGTGTTGCCATAAAACACCAGTAACAGGGATCAAATTATCAAACATTCGTAAGGTTTTTATTTTTTCTTCGCAACACAAGATATAAGTTTATACATAACAGGTTGACTTGAACTCAATCAGAAAGGGAAAGATCACTAAAACGAGGAAATGGATAAGAAAAAGAGAGGGGGAGGTAAAAGAGTAAGGTGGTGGGCGAGAGAAGGTGATGGGGGCTAAGAGGGAGAGGGTGACGGGGCTAAGCTGGGGGGAGGGGGGGGAGAGGAGGTGGTTGTGGTAAGCGGGTAGTGGGAGAGAGAGGTGGTGGGAGATAAGTATAGATAGTGGAGGAGAGGTGTGTGAAGGAGGAGTGGAGGAGAAAGGAGTGTTGGTGGTGGGTAAGCGGGTGGTGGAGGGGACGGGGGGTAAGACTAAGAGGACCCAGGAAAGAACAAAAGACCACAAGGCTTTTAAAAGGACCAGGAAACAATAATAACCTTCTCGATCAATATTTACAACAGCTTCGGGGAAAGGAGAGGGGAGAGAAGGGAGAGGGGAGAGAAGGGAGAGGGGAGGGAAGGGAGAGGGGGAAGAGGGGAGATGGCAGTAAATTCTCCTACCCCCTCCCCTTCTACCCAACTCCTCATCCTTCCTCCCTTCCCCCTCCCCTCACCTCTTCAGCTTCCACTCCCCTTCCCCCACTCCCACGCCTCTCTTCCCTCTCTTCCATCCTTAGAAACTCATGTAAGATCAAGAACGTAATAGTTTACGGAAAAAGACCTTATTTTGCGATAAACAATCTCGTAGCGCAATAAATATTCTGGACGTTCAAGACACACACACTACATTAAACGAATATTTACGATACAACAAGAATTTTGGACTGGTAATACAAGAGTTTGGGCATACAGTACACCTTTTGGACAAGCAGTAAACATTTTGAACGAGCAGTAAACATTTTGGACGCACAGTGAACATTTTGGACGACCAGTAAACATTTTAGAGATGTAGTAAACAAAAGCCTATAGCCGCCACAACATGGTCCCTTCTACCAGGTAACCAACAACCAAGATGGCCAACACAACATGGCCACTCCGGACAACTTTAAGAATTTCCGGTTCCTCAGTCAGACACGGTGCACGATTTTCTTCTCGAATAATTCTTGTGTGGAAATAATATTGAGTGAACACGTAGGTGACGCTGGGACAGATGAAAACGGCAATGAAGGGAAGGGGATTGTAAGGAAAGGAAAAGAGAGGGAATGAGGAGAGTGGAAGAGAGGATATAGTGGAAAAGGAGAGTGGGAAAGAGGGAGGGAATAGTGAGAGGAAAGAGGGGAGTTATTTGGGAGGACTGGAAGGGGGGAGGAGATTTTAAGGAGTATGGGGCGAAGGGGAATTGTGAGAGGTGGGAGGGGAAAGGGGGTTGTGGGAGAGCGAGGAAGGGAGGTTGCAGAGGAGGGAGGGGGGGGGAAAGGTTGTTGTAGGTAGAGAGGGGGCTTTTAGGGGAGGAAAAGGGAAGTTATGGGAAGAGGGTTTGGGGGTGGGAGATGTGATAAGAAACGAGGTTGTGGAAAAGACATTGAGAGGTGGTAGGAATTAAACTTCAGTTCTCACACACACACACACACACACACACACACACAGAAAAACACACGAGGGTCACAGATTCACCAACGTGTTACAAATTCGTCCACCAAGCCGGGGTCTTTCGGTGTGGTTTTTGCCGGGTCGTCTTGGTGAAGTTTGGGGGGTCGGAGTGGGTCCGTCCGTCCGTCCAGGCGGAAACTTTCCTGCCAAATCTGCCGATCCAAGGACGGAAATGGCGCCGGGTCACTTTTCCTTGTTGAGTTTTATATAGGAAAGGAGATATGCTGCAGTTAACGATATGTGTTCGAGGAAGAGAAAGAAAGACAGAACGATAAAGTAGATAAGAAGTTCTGGGAAACATTATTCAAGGGCCCGTTCACACCAAGGCCGGAATGGACATAATCTGAAGCAAAATGTCCAAACGAGTGAGTCAAGTTAACAACACATATTTCGCACTATATTCAAATTTATCCTGAAGGGAAGACAGTTTGCCTCTCACTGGAAAGACAGCGAGTCGTGTAACAGGTATTGACTAAGCTGAGGAAATCGTAACACCCACCGCAGTGTCACATATCGTCTGTCTCCGGACAATTTGCGCCAAAATATGTCTGGTTCCGACTTTGGTGTGAACGGCCCCTTGGGCAGATTTAAGCCAAGTTACCACAGAAAAATGGCGCAAGAAGAAATTTAATCTTCACCAAGAAGGATTTGGAAGACGCGGATGAAAACTAACAACTGCGGGACACAATCAACCTCGTCTACCTCTTACAGGGAGGGGTGTGTGTGTGTGTGTGTGTGTGTGTGTATTTGATGGGTCGATACTCGGAGCCAGAGAAGTTGGTTGGTGTGATTCAGAACCTCTCACCTGTGCAAGATCATCACTTATAGAGCCACAGGTAATGATTTAAGATAATTTTAAGAGCTTAGTCTGTCTTTAGTGATGGTGCTCTATCACTTAACCTGTGGCTAACACAACCACCACTAGACTAAAGTTTTGTCGCCATAAATTTTTCTTTTATAGTGAGACCTTTTCAGCAAACATTTCAAACGACCTTTGATATTTTTCTGGAGGGAATATTTTTTAGTGTTGTTCTCTTACCGTATCGTCTTTAAGCTGAACCTCAGAGCAGATTTGCAGAGATGTGATCGTCTTTCCTACGTCTCAGTGACTAGACGAGCCAGGTCACCGATGCACGAGGATAATCTTAAGGCCAACTGTCGACGTATACCTCCGAGGGTTAAAATGAGCAACGAAGGAGAAAATCAGTGGAGTGATAATGAGTAACGAGGGTGAAAAAGAGTAACAAGAAAGAAAAATTATTAGAGGGTAAAAATAAACACCAACTTACACTCACACGGCACAAGTCACTCTACCTAAAATACCTGTTCATTATATAAATACTTCAGGCAATATACTCATGTGTAAGTGATGCTTCTGGCTTAGAATATAAAACATGGACTAATATAACACTAACATAATACGACACTATATTTAGGTGTGAGTCAAAACAAACGTTAACCATTCTATTATAACCCTAATTAATATTTTCATTCACTGTCACATACGCTTCCCCTCCCCCCAAAACACCTTCACTCTGACGTGCCTAATCTTCACCCTCGTTCATTTTCATATGCATCATATTCACTCTCATGACATCATTTTCACTCTTTATGTCACTTTCACTCTCTTCAGTCCACCATCACCTGCCTCACCCTCACTTCCCTCACCAATAATTCACAGTCTAACAAACCATCCCTTCCACTCCCTTCCTCCACCTCCCCCCTTCCCACCCCCCACCCAGACCGTAGCTCCAGCCTGGTCTGAAAAATGATAACGAATCTTGACGTCCCATCACTCAAGATATTGGGGAAAGGGGTGGCGGGGGAAAGGGGTGGCTGGTGGAAAGGGGTGGCTGGGGGAAAGGGGTGGCTGGGGGAAGGTAAAGTGGTGAAGAGGGAGGGTTGGCAGAGGGAGGGGGTGGTGGGGGGAAGGTAAAGTGGTGACGGGGGAGGGTTGGAGTGGAGGGGGTAGGAGAGTGGTGGAGGGGTAGAGGGGAACTGCTGGAGGGGTTTGAAAAGGGGACATGAAGGTTGGAGAGGGAGACAGGTTCATAAGGGTCACACTAACTGCAGCTGAAGTCCCAAGAACCAAGGTGCCAAAAGCGTCCCACAGGCAATATAGGTATTCCAAAACCACAACTGCCTTGAACTAGGAACCTTCCCTCCTAATGTCCTATCGACCAAGGATCCCCGAATCTCAGTGATCACCTCCCTAGACACCAACTCCTGAGATAAAGGACATTGTTAACACCCTCAGGATTAAAGTCTGATTTAACTCGTAATGATACATCTGAAAAATAACATGAAACCTTCGATCACTTTTTTATAATCGATTTGTAAAGTTTTCGTTGTGCCCAGGTGCCTGATGACGTAACAAGAGGAATTACCGCCGGCTAATGGCCTTAATGAAGTCATGTGTCTGTCAGTTGACTGTCGTGTTTAAATAATTTACTTCATTTTAACAATACATGGTCACTCCAGCTCAGGACGCCCACAGAACATAGAGCCACAGTCAGCAATCCAAAGAAATTTATGATACTGTTTTTGTATTTCATCAACAGTACAAATACGAGATGCATGGAGACGGGAGGACATTTGAACAGATAGAAAAAAATATTTTCAATAAAACAGAGATAATCTTAACATATGTATATAAAGTTGTTGTTGTTGTTGTTGTTGTTGTTTCCATCAATATGCATCGATAACTAGTTTGGGCAGTTAATGAAAATGTTCATGAAATAGCTAATTATCATTATTAAAAAGGAAAATAATTGTCAACAATATATTTCAGTATTAAAGAATCAAATGACTGATCATACAAACCTTTTGAATGTTAATTTCACGGGTTCGTTCATCAGTGATTACAACAAGCACTGCATCAATCACTGCTTTGTTACTCCATCTCGATTATCACTAGGATTGACTGTCGACCATCACTCATCAGTCCTTCTGTCCAGCCATAAATATTTCTCACAAATATTTCTTGTCAAAAACTACGATATTAATGAAGCCATCCAGGACATTTCTTACTGTGGTCTTCTTCATAAATAAATTCATCTCCAAAAACATAAAACATTTAAAGATCACCAAGACAACAACATCCCGAGTAATGTTTCTTTGGTGGTTTCCTTCTAAATTTGTGTCTGACGTCAGCTGTTCCTTGTTATGACTTACGACTACTGTTTGTGATGTCACACCTGAGGCCAGCATTTGAGACCCGAAGTGAGGATTTTGGTCCAAGAACGCTATAAAATGGGCATTGAAGGCTGTGTGGTCCTGGAGGCTGTGTGGTCCTGGAGGCTGTGTGGTCTTGGAGGCTGTGTCGTCCTAGAGGTTGTGTGGTCCTGGAGGCTGTGTGGTCCTAGAGGTTGTGTGGTCCTGGAAGCTGTGTGGTCCTGGAGGCTGTGTGGACCTGGAGGCCGTGTGGTCCTGGAGTGTGGTCCTGGAGGCCGTGTGGTCCTGGAGGCCGTGTGGTCCTGGAGGCTGTGTGGTCCTGGAGGCTGTGTGGTCCTAGAGGTTGTGTGGTCCTGGAGGCCGTGTGGTCCTGGAGGCTGTGTGGACCTGGAGACTGGCCAACAATGAAGCTCCAGGTATGATATATTCAGCCTCCTGTTTAGCTCTTGTCTCGTTTATATCTTGGATTTTATCAGAGTTAGCGAGGGAGAGTGGGAAGGGGAGGAGGGGAAGGAAAGGAAAGGGAGATCAGAAGGGAGGGAGAGAAAGAGGAAGAAGGATGAGGGAGACGATAAAGCGTACAGGAAAGAGAGTTGGAGCATGACAGATGAAAGGGAAATGAAAGATAGAGTGAGAGAAAGATGGGAAGAGAACTGGAAAGGGCAGACGGGAAATGATAGATGAGGTAGTTAGCTATTCTATACATACCGATACTATTTTTTATTTTAAGAAAAATATACTGGGTTTTTTTTTAAACAAATATAAATACAGAGAACAATTGCTACATATGAAGGAATTATCAGTTTTGTTTATTTTTATTCTTCCAACATTAGATACGACGTTATATATTATTTACGCCATAAACACACTTTTTGGAAGGTTGTCTGGAGTGCTGAAGTGTGCTGTGGTAGACTATGTTATTCTTATAGACTTTGCTTTCACTCACCACTATTCTTTCTTGTTCTCCCTCAACACCCAGCACCATTCCCACTCTCGAAACAGACCTATGTTCCCATCTGCTCGTTCACCAACAATATTCACCAGTACTTCACTCTTATTTACTCACCATCCCAAACACTTACCTACCACTAAACCCATTAGCTATCTCACTCACCCACGCACCATTTCACACACACACGTGCTACCCCATACACAACTCACTCACTCACTCACTACACCCACCAACGACACACACACACATACACTCTCTCTCCTCAGCGTGTTTGTAGTGTATCAAATACAACAACACTTTGCAATAGACGGCTCAAATCTACATGCACATTCAGACTCGACAAATTAAACTGCAACAGTGGATTGTTTACACTACTTTGAACCCTTTGTTTCGAAACAGGTTCGCTCGTCATCAAGTAATCACCACTCACTTACTGTATAAAGACTGAGCTGTTAACACACTCCTTTATACTTTGATCTGACAGGATATACTAGTATGGAAAGGCTCGCTGTTCACTCCACAAGACCTGGCAGTTCTTTGTTACTGATATCCTCAACACCATACAATGTAAAAATGATTTACGAAGGGTTAATTTCCTTTAATTTAACCCGTGTGTGTTTCTTAAAAGTACAATGACTTTAACCCCTTGAGTACGAGGATTTAATTCCCTTAATGATTTATCCCCCTCAAGAATAATTATTTAACTAGGAAAGGGACCGAGTCGTCGTACTATAGTGGTTAACATATCTTATTCACTAGTGTTAATTTAATGAGCTCACGGGGAATGGCAATGTACTCAAGGGATTGACTCATTGTATACACGAGATTAGCATCGTACTGGAGGAGGATATAATATTGACTCCAGTATATCTTGACATAAAGTACAATATAATTTCACCATGACAACACACAAATTCTATTTTCTAACATTAAATTCCTTAAAACTCATCGAAACTTGAAAACTCTTTTGCCTTAAACAACAGCGCTTCGAATTTTATGGTGGGCGCCAGGCGGGAAAGAATTTAAAGGCAAGGATATTTTTACACCACCAGAGTGATATGTAATCCTAAACTCTGGAGAAAAAAACCGATTGATTTATTACCTTTTAGTAAGATGAGTATGAGGTTGGTTTAAAAATCACATTATTAACTCAATCGGTCTATTTGTGGCCCGTCATTCGTCAGCTTTTTATCAATATCAAGAAAAATATCCGAGTTCGGTTTCTCTAATGATGGTTTATGGAAACAATAATGAGGAAAAAATTAGAACCAAGGAAAACAATACAACAGTGAATTTTTGTATACTAGATAAGTGGTAAACCGATACACGATAACATCAAAGGATAAATAAAATAAAAATAATAAAAATCCCAACCATCATCATTTGGCTGCGCTGATTAACTATCACAGTCACCTGATCACCCTTTTTTATTAATTCCTAATTGACTCTACACTCGTCAATTTGTCCTTCTTTCTGACATCAATTTAAGTACAGAGTTTTTATAATGAACTTTAACATATCTGTTCCCTATGGCTCACTATACTCGCTAAAAATGGGACACCACCAATCACTTCTTCTGAAATCTGGTCTACTCGGTGTTTAGTTTTTCTTCTGTTTCTCGTATGTTTGTTAGCGACAGACACACTCCAAAATCAATTTCCGAAACATAATTTTTTTCCCTTTTTTTATCAGTTTCATTTCGTTCGTCTTGTCACTGCCAGACATACGACCAGCCACATATAGGCATACGACCAACCCCACATACACATACGACCAGTCCCACAAACACGTACGTCCAGTCCTACATACACGCACGACTAACCCCACAGACACACCTGTTGCCAATACAGTATCCAAACCTTAACCATATAAAAAAAGAAAAAAATTCAAAACATTTCAGATATTCATTGTCGTTATTGTTAAAAGTATGAACAAAAACTATCATTCACTGACCAGTATGATAACATGTCGTTTCGTCCATCACTCTATTGGTAAAAGAGAAATGTATACCTCTCTTATTTTTTTATTTATTGATGACTAATGTGTTTACTATTCGATCATACACGCTTATAGATCTAAACTGTTGAAGCCCAGGAATACATTATAAGATTAAATTTAATGTGCCTGGGAATACAATGGTAATACTACACCGTAATACTACACCTAAATGTAGGGTAATATTGGTAGAGGTTTCACGCTATCACCACCTCATACTGTGTCCTCAAGTCATCACCACCTCACACAGTGTCCTCACATCATCATCACCTCATACTGTGTCCTCAAGTCATCACCACCTCATACTGTGTCCTCACCCCATCACCACAACATACTGTGTCACGTCATCACCACCTCACACAGTGTCCTCACAGCATCACCACCTCATACAGTGTCCTCACGCCATCACTACAACATACTGTGTCCTCACGTCATCACCACAACATTGTGTCCTCACGCCATCACTACAACATACTGTGTCCTCACGTCATCACCACCTCATACGGTGTCCTCACGCCATCACTACAACTTACTGTGCCCTCACGTCATCACCACAACATACTGTGTCCTCACGTCATCACCACAACATACTGAGTCCTCACGTCATCACCACAACATACTGTGTCCTCACGTCATCACCACAACATACTGTGTCCTCACGTCACACAAAGTCAACTATATTGAGAGACTCCACTTCGCTACTCACTGCTTCAGTTAATCTTTGGGATCCAATTCCTGAAGCTGCAGATTAGTGGTCCCGAGAGAGTGTGTGTGTGTGTGTGTGCGTGTGTGTGTGTGTGTGTGTGTGTGTGTGTGCGCGTGTGTATGTGTGTGTGTGTGTGGAAGAGATCATAATTTTACGAGGTTTTGTGTGTGTGTGTGTGTGTGTGTGAGTGCGTGTGTGTGGAAGAGATCATAATATTACGAGGTTTTGAGTGTGTGTGCCTGGCTGTTGGGTGACGGCCTGATAGAAGATACAACTGAGTAATTACCTTCTGGAACTTCTCTAAATTACCCTCACTACCTAATTAAGAGGAGAACCGCGGCCGAGTGATGTAAGACTCGCCTCCTTATCATCCAGATAATGTTGGCCTTACTCCCTCCTTCCCTAACCATCCTCTCCTTTACTCCCTCCTTCCCTAACCATCCTCTCCTTCACTCCCTCTAACCATCCTCTCCCTTACTCCCTCCTTCACTCCCTCTCTAACTATCCTCTCCCTTACTCCCTCCTTCACTCCCTCTAACCATCCTCTCCTTTACTCCCTCTCTCGCCATCCTCTCCCTTACTCCCTCCTTCCCTCCCTCTCTAACCATCCTCTCCTTCACTCCCTCTAACCATCCTCTCCCTTACTCCCTCCTTCCCTAACCATCCTCTCCTTTACTCCCTCTCTCGCCATCCTCTCCCTTACTCCCTCCTTCACTCCCTCTCTAACTATCCTCTCCCTTACTCCCTCCTTCACTCCCTCTAACCATCCTCTCCCTTACTCCCTCCTTCCCTAACCATCCTCTCCTTTACTCCCTCTCTCGCCATCCTCTCCCTTACCCCCTCCTTTACTCCCTCTCTAACTATCCTCTCCCTTACTCCCTCCTTCCCTCCCTCTCTAACCATCCTCTCCCTTACCCTCTCCTTCACTCCCTCTCTCGCCATCCTCTCCCTTACCCTCTCCTATACTCCCTCTCTCGCCAGCCTCTCCCTTACTCCCTCCTTCACTCCCCCTCTTGCTATCCCCTCCCTCACTCGCCACAGTATCTACTATCCATCAAAAACACAACACTCTCTCTTCTTACTGTGTTTTTTTTTTATAAAGGAGCATCGCAAACCACTCAATACCCCGTCCCCCCCTCTCACCCACTCCCTCCACCTGCACATTACACCCCCTTCTTAACCACTCTCTATCAACCCCACTCCCTTCACTTGCCCATGACACCCTCTTTCCCTCCCTCTTTTCTTTCTTTCTTCCTTCTTTCTTTCCCTCCCTCCCTCCCCTACACGAGCCTCATAGCTCAATTACACGACTGGTGGACGACAATAGACAGCGCTGCTCAGGAACCTATTCCAGGCAGGTCGTCCAATACTACACTAAGACATCATTATGGAGAATGACGCTCAACTCTCCTCAAGATTACCTTCTGTAATTGTGACGGTGGAAGAAAGAGGGGGAAGAAAGGGAGGGGGAAGAAGAGGAGGCGGGGTAAGAGATGGAAAAGGGGGAAAAGAGAGAGAGAGAGAGAGAGAGAGAGAGAGAGAGAGAGAGAGAGAGAGAGAGAGAGAGAGAGGTGTAAGATGGAGAGGAGGGGAAGATGAAGTGACAGAGAGAGAAGAGGAGGAGAAGGAGAGTGAGGAGAAGGAAGGGCGGCAGTGGCGATTAGAGAAGGAAAACCTAATGACTGTATCCCTTATCATGCGATCACTCATCACCATGGCGACCAGGACGACGTGCAGGAGGAAATTAAAAACTTGAGTCTTGGTGGTATTTCATAAATGTATCATAGTCGAGGCGACACACACAATTAGAGGTGTCATGATGACATCCGGGTGTGGTTCATTAGGAAAAGAAAGGAGTGAGAAAATTATAGAAACGAAGAAATGGTAAAAATTTCAAATAAATAAATAAAAAACGTAGCAGGTCGGCAGATATCAAACAGGGAGGTACTACCGCCTGGGAAGATATTGGAAGCATAATGTGTTGTCTAATGGTAGACCCTGCTGCCATAAGGCCTCAAAAAAACTGGGACCAAGTCCCAAGTTGCTGAACTGACTTTTTGCCTCATTTAAACATAATTGCAGGATTTCAATTGTTTCTCTTACTTTGACAACACAACATACACATATCGGTTATCACTATTGATCTTTTTATTATTATTATTATTATTATTTATGGTTCTTTATTTTTATTATTATTATTACTATCATTATCATTATTATTATTATTATTATTATTATTATTATTATATATTTTAATTATTTATTAACTATTATTATATTCTCGCCCCCAGGCCCCGATGTGGGTCATTGACCTGTGCCCGGGTGGGTTAATACCCGTAAAAAAAATATGCATTTATATTTACTTCACTCAATATAATTTACCCCAAAAATTTATGGTGAATTGTGATAATGATGACGTACTTGTTTGTTTATTTATGTAGTGTGGTGTAGTGTAGTGTAGTGCATTGATAAAATGTTTGTAACACTAGCCGACTTTTCTGCATGTTTATAATTGTTATTTTGTCATTAGAAATCATTATACCATTTATTGATACGTAGACGAACATTCCCATTGTCAATTATCATTTATTTTACCATTACGAGTCCAGGAGATGATCCTGATTGAGATGTTTTTATTGTTTCACTTTAATGTAGCTTATGTTGTATTTCTGTCACTCACTTGACAGATTACTGTAAATCAGCAACTCTACACTTAAAATAATAATAATAATAATAATAATATACAAAAAATGGGTGGTAAACCTGGTAAAATTCTGATTTGTATATACTAGTCCATGTAACATGTAATTCAGATGATAGTAAATGCTATAATAATTCCTTGACATGGATGTACAGTACAGTACATAACAGGCGTTAATAAGAGTACTCAAGGCTCTCACTTGGCTTAGCCATGTCATTATTATTGTTAGTGTTCACTTTGTATATGCATTTTTCTGACTAAATGAACCGTTTTAATTTTAAATGAATTTTGGAGGAAGCTTCAGTATCAAGGTCAACATCGTCCCCAGAATGTAAAATAAAAACTATATGTATACAAGATACTAACACGTATTTTATAGAGCATCTCTACAGCTCCTTAGTCTAATTCAATATCTACTAACTCATCTGACTCTCAAAACCTGTTTGATGAGAACTGAATGAGTGAGAGGTGAATTCTTCAACATGTAGTGACCTCTGCTCCACCTTATAAAACAAGTCATACTCAGGAGAAATCAAGTTTTGCAGACAAAAATAAAACTCATACAAACGTTACACAAAGAGCTATAATGAAATCAATAGTCAGAGTTTGAATGAGTGAGTGTACAACCTGGGAACAGTGTGAAGTGTGTTAATTATCTTCTTGTTGGAGTTGTTAATCACTCGTGGGGTAAGAGTAAGGCGGTGTGGGAATAGAGCAACACACTGACGGTGATTGGTTGCCGCAACTTTTAATGAGCAGGTAATTACATGGCGGGCAGGTGAGCCGTGTTTACTTGAAGACGAGACTAAGTTAGGCCAGGTTGATCTTATCTGACTTGTTTGTTGCTTCTGTGACCAGGTGTGTTGTGAGGCAATGCAGGTGTTGGGCTCCATGTGACCAGGTGTGTAGGTGTGTGGTAGTGCAGGTGTTGGTCTCCATGTGACCAGGTGTGTTGGTGTGAGGCAGTACAGGTGTTGGGCTCCATATAACCAAGTGTGTTGGTGTGTGGTAGTGCAGGTGTTGGGTTCCATTTGACCAGGTGTGTAGGTGTGTGGTAGTGCAGGTGTTGGGCTCCATATAACCAAGTGTGTTGGTGTGTGGTAGTGCAGGTGTTGGGTTCCATTTGACCAGGTGTGTTGGTGTGTGGTAGCGCAGGTGTTGGGCTCCATATAACCAGGTGTGTTGGTGTGTGGTAGTGCAGGTGTTGGGTTCCATGTGACCAGGTGTGTTGGTGTGTGGTAGTGCAGGTATAGGGTTCCATTTGACCAGGTGTGTTGGTGTGTGGTAGCGCAGGTGTTGGGCTCCATATAACCAGGTGTGTTGGTGTGTGGTAGTGCAGGTGTTGGGTTCCATGTGACCAGGTGTGTTGGTGTGTGGTAGTGCAAGTGTTGGGCTCCATGTGACCAGGTGTGTAGGTGTGTGTGGTAGTGCAGGTGTTGGGCTCCAGTTCTCAAAGATTCGCAAGTTTCGTTTAACCTAAATAGAATGCAATGAGACTGTCTTAGCCAGCAACTTTCCTTATCCCATTTAAGATAAAGAAATAAAATAAACAATGAATCTTTGCCAATTCAAACTTGCTAACTGCCCTAACCACATTCCCGTAACAGCCACCACAAAGTAAATCCTTCCCCGTAACAATTACCACCCAAGATCACTTCAGAATAGCAACGTCACCATCCCCGAGTACTGCCCTCCGGTAATTAGTGTCACCTGGATGAAAGGAGGAAAGGTGAGGAATAAATAAAACATACACCTCCTGGACCACCACCACCACTTGCAGGGAACCATTTATATAATAGGTTACACTTTAGGTGATGTATTTCCACGGTAAATATTAACTGTACTGATTGTTGTTCATTAGTTCATCTGACAAACCGTATTTCACCACAATATTTTTTCTTGTTCTTGTAGTTTCAGGTGGTGATGAACCAGGGAGGGCCACTACAATAGTGTGGTGAACCAGTGCCATGAACCTCTACAACCGAAAGGTGACTCAGCGCCATGAACCACTACAACAGTGAGGTTATTCAGCGCCATAAACCACTACAACAGTAAGGTGAACCAGCGCCATGAACCACAACAACAGTAAGGTGATTCAGCGCCATGAACCACAACAACAATGGCTGTATCTAGTATCTATCAGTGTCATGAACCATCATCACATGACTCCCGGAACTAACACTGCTACCCCAAGATTTATATATTTTAATCTAAATTTAATATCCACCATTACTTTGTCCTATAACAGGTCTTTTAAGTAGTTAGTGTTTACACGGCAATTATCTTAGAGCGGAGACCAGCACAGCGACGTGGTAATTACAGGTTAAAACAACGTTGTGCTGGTGTTCAGTGGTCTCCCGCCTCCCCAATGCTGGCTAAACTTGTGCCAAAAATACCGGTAATTGACAACTTTAAATCATTTCATTGTCTTAATACACAAACAAGTATTAATTAAGTTACTTCATACAAGACACCAACACAGAACGGTAGAGGAGATATTTGGGAATAATTTATGGATATTTCATGAATATTAGCCATTTTCGTCATAGTCAAAACAACATTAGAGTGATACTGGTCAAAACAACAATATACCCGTGACAGTTATTTATTGAGTGGCCAGAAGTAGTGACAGATGTTCATTATGGAAACATGACAACTGTGGTCATGACTGTTAGTGACAGGTGTGGTAAGAACCATTCTATCATCCTCCCTCCGCTATCACCACATATATATATATATATATAAAAATATATATATATATATATATATATATATATATATATATATATATAAATTTTTTTTTTTTGGCGTTAGTACTGTATGCAATATTTTCACAGCGCTTTTTATTACATGCAGTTTTATTTTTCTTCAGCAAAATCAAACAAATTTGAATCGTCACAAATTAATTATCAAACTGAAGACACATAATTGAGGGGTTGTTTTTTATGACGTCACGTTTCCATGGTAACAAATGCCGTCCACCATCTTGAGTGCGCTTGCCTCCTCGTGAGACCAAGTGTGGCTTACAAGATTTGTTTAATTAGCTCTTCGAGGTCACCTGCGCGAGCACAGCGTTTACACAACATTCATACTTCCCAAGCTCACCTATGCCTCCCCTTCCTGGTCTTCCTCCCTAAATGCCACACAACGTAAACACCTAGAAAAAGTGCAGAAGAGGGCATGCAAGATAATTCTCTCCCCTTCCTACTCCACATATCAAGAAGCGCTCAACACACTGACCCTTTCGATTCTCACTGACCATCACCACGACCTCATCTGCAAATTTGGTAAGAAGCTTCTACACCATCCTCTGACCCAGCTTGGAGCAGGTCGTGCGGTTCGTGCTCCCGCTAGAGACCAAGGAAAATGGCCGCTTTGGATCGTTGTGCCGTGGGGGAAGAGGAGGGGAGTGTGGGGAAGGACGACCTCCTTGCCACGCTGTTAAGGCAGCTGGGGCAGTTGAGGAGTGAGATTGACACTCTAAAGGGGGAAAATGAAGCCCTCAGGACGGAACTCCTTCAGGTAGGTGTCCTGCCTAGCAGGACACCTGCGAAGGAGGAGCAGGCGTGGAGAGTGGTTGTCTCCAAGGGGACTAGGGTCAGGCTTAGGAAAGCTGACCAGGGTGTGGAGTGCAGTAACCCTTACCAGGTGCTGCAGGAAGCTGGAGAGGAAGAGAAGAGGCAGGACGGTATGGATCAAGGAGAGGAAAGGGCAGTTGTACAAACCCTGCCCACAGGTAAGGTCGTGGTAGTTGGTGACAGCCAGGTGAGGTTTATGGATAGGGCTTTTTGTGCGAGAGATAGGAAACGTAGGACTAGGGTATGTTTTCCTGGGGCTGGGATAGGGCATGTAGCCGAGAGGTTAGACAGAGTTTTGTCAGGGGAGGGTACCAATCCAGTAGTGTGTCTTAGTGTGGGAGGAAACGACATAGGTAAGGTTAGGAGTGAGGAACTTTTCAAGAGGTATAGGGAGGCGCTGGGGAAGATTAGAGATAGGGGAGGGATCCCGATAGTATGTGGTGTCTTGCCTAGAAGAGGGGTTGGTCGTGAATGGCTGTCCAGGGCAATTGCTATTAATTGCCGACTGGAAAAACATTGTGCAAACAATGGTTGGGCATTCATTGATGACTGGCAACGATTTTATGGCAACGACTACCTGTACTGTCGCGACGGAGTACACTTGTCTCGTGAGGGGGTAAAGACGTTGTCTGCATCCCTGGAGCGTGAAATTGTCACTCCGAAGGGGGGGTTTCGCCAGTAGAGAGGGGTCGGGGAAAATGGGAGTCAAAAAACAAGCAGGTCCTGGGAAGTAGTGAAACAGAAGTAGATAATGCTGAAAATATAGTTAGTCATAATAACAAACATCAAAGTAATAAATGTAAAACAGATAGAAACGGAAGAAATATATTGAGTGTTTATTATACTAATAGTAGAAGCCTGTGTAACAAAATGGACCAGCTCAGGGCCATTGTTAGTAAAGAGAACATAGATATAATTGCAATAACGGAAACATGGATAAATTCAAACAGCAAACATTTTTTAGCAGAATTTCATATTCCAGGATATAACCTATTTAAATTTGACAGAGTAGGAAGGAGAGGGGGCGGTGTAGCAGTGTATATCAGGGTGTCATTAAAAAGCTGCAATAAGTCAAACATTAAAACAAATAGCGACAATGAAAGTATTTGGGTAGAGATTGGTGAGGGCAGTGAATCCGTAGTCATTGGTGTTATATATAGACCACCTAATTTGAGTAGGAACGATGGTAAATTGCTATGGGAGGAAATAAAGAAGGCATCTGATAGAAACAATGTATGTATTCTAGGCGATTTCAACTTTTCAGGCATAGATTGGAAAAATCAACTTAGCGATAATGAATCTGAAGATTTTCTAGAAGTAGTACAAGATAGTTTTTTATATCAATTCATAAACTCGCCCACTAGAGGAAATAATATCCTCGATTTAGTTCTCAGTAATAATGAAAATCTAGTAAAAGATGTTGGGATTGGAGACGAACTAGGAAACAGTGATCATAAAGCCATATATTTTAACATAATATGGGATGGCAGGAAGAAGGAAAATTCGGCCTTGATCCCGGATTTTAGGAAGGCTAATTACGGTCAAAAGATTAATCCCCTCACACCTCCGGAAACTGTCAACATAGGACGGGATAACCCCGAATTTAATTTAGCAGCTACTTATGAACAATTTATTGCGACAATCAATAATGCTCAAAATAAACACATCCCTAAAAGAAAATTCAGATCGATACGGAACCAACCAAATTGGATGAATAATAGACTCTTAGATCTTCTAGGGAAAAAGAAAGGAGTATATAGAAAAGTTAAGAAAGGCGAAAATCACTTACTTGGTTACTATCAGAACCTAACAAGACAGGTAAAAACAGAAATTAGGAAAGCAAAGAGAAATTATGAAATCAAGGTAGCAAACGAATCGAAAAATAACCCCAAAGCTTTTTATCAACTGTATAAATCAAAGGTTAGAGATACAATAGGTCCCCTTAAAACTACGACAGGAGAAATGACTGATGATGAGTTAGAAATGTGTAGTACGTTAAATAGTCATTTTCGCTCCGTATTCACAAATGAAAACCTAGCACAGTTTCCAGAAGTTCATAAGGTATATAACGACAGTATAGAAAATATTGATGAATATCAATATTACTAGTAACGATGTGCTTAAAGTAATTAACAAACTGAAGCCTCATAAATCGCCTGGTCCAGACGAGGTATATGCTATAATATTAAAAGAATGTAGAGATGAGTTGAGTAATCCATTAGCAGTTTTATTTAATAAGTCATTAAAATCGGGCCTAGTGCCAGAAGCTTGGAAACTTGCAAATGTAGTTCCGATTTACAAAAAGGGTGATAAATCAATTGCATCAAATTACCGTCCCATTAGTCTCACGTCAATCATAGGCAAGTTGCTAGAGTCAATTATGCTACAAAAATCAGAAGCCACCTTGAAACATTCAACTTAATTCATTCTTCTCAGCACGGGTTCACCCAGGGACGTTCTTGTCTCACAAATTTGCTTAGCTTTTTCTCAGAAGTATATGAAGCGGTAGATAATGATAAGTCATATGATATAATTTATTTAGATTTCAGTAAAACATTCGATAGAGTCCCTCATGAGAGATTGATAAGGAAGGTAGAAGCACATGGAATAGGTGGATCATTATTAAAATGGATTAGGTCATGGTTAACTGGTAGGAAACAGAGTCAGCATAAATGGATTAAAGTCAGACTGGGGTGCAGTCAAAAGCGGAGTTCCCCAGGGATCTGTATTAGGCCCCCTGCTGTTTGTTATATTCATTAATGATCTTGATTTAGGCATAACTAGTAGGATTAGTAAATTTGCAGATGATACCAAAATGGGGAGAGTGATAAATTCAGACAGTGACTTTGAACACCTTCAAAGAGATCTAGATACCTTACATGAGTGGTCAGTAGACTGGCAAATGAATTTTAATACTGATAAATGCAAGGTACTACAGATAGGGAAGACGAATACAAACGTTAAGTATAAACTAGGTAACACAGAAATAGAAAACTCAGTTTGTGAAAAAGATCTAGGTGTATTTGTTAGCAACGACTTGAAACCTAGAAAACAATGTATTAGCGTTCGCAACAAGGCAAACAGGATTCTTGGGTTCATATCTAGGTCTGTGAGTAACAGAACTGCTGACGTTATCTTGAAACTTTACCTAGCATTAGTGAGGCCACACATGGATTATGCGGTTCAGTTCTGGTGTCCTTATTATAGAATGGACATAGATTCTTTGGAGAGAGTACAAAGAAGAATGACAAAAATGATCCATAATATTAGAAACCTTCCATATGAAGAAAGACTGAAAAGCTTAGGCTTACATTCATTAGAGAGGCGTAGAGTTAAGGGAGATATGATAGAGGTGTACAAGTGGGTAAGTGGGATTAACAAGGGTAAAATGGAAGATGTTCTGAAGCTCAGTAATAACGAAATAACTAGAACAAATGGCTTTAAATTAGATAAATTCCGATTCAGAAAGGATATAGGCAAGCACTGGTTTGGTAATAGAGTTGTGGATATGTGGAATAGGCTACCGAGTGCTATAGTAGGATCGGGGACGCTAGGGAGCTTCAAGACGAAGTTGGATAGGCACATGGAAGTGCTGGGATGGGTGTGAAAGGGATCTGCCCTGTATGGGCCAGTCGGCCTCCTGCAGTATCCCACTTTCTTATGTTCTTATGTACTACCACCTGAGATCCCTCGCCCGAGAATTGCTGTTCGACACCACAACCGCATCCAGCCCATACGTGCACGAACTGATCGCTATAAGAACAGCCCAGTCCCAACCATTGTAAAAATTATCAATAACTTGTAATAAACCAGTGTATTCACTCCCAGTAAATACACTTCTTGCACTGTCACTATGTTGAAATGCACTGTAGTTTGAGCTTTTCCCCATCTAGTTATTATATATCTTATTTATTTTATCACTTATGTTACTTGTATATTATTTGTAATTCGAAACCCATTCCCCAAATATGTAACTGTATATTTTCAGCCTTCTGGCTGCCAAGCTCTTTCAATAAACCGTTAATTATTATTATTATTATTATAGTATCACTTACAACAAACTGTGGAAGTTGGTAAATACTACACAAACCTCACTATACATCGTATATACAGCTGTACTGTAAATAGGCTGTGGAAGGTGATCGGAGCAAACCTTTTCTGGGTAGTGGTATACAGTAGCGCGCGTGACTCAATAATTTCACTACATAAATAATTATGTATCTACTTAACTTTAAATTATCTACAGCTACACACAGGTTACTATAGTCACCCTAACAATTATTTCAGTCCTCCATCTCATTTTCTATGAACAATAACTACCCCAACACCAATGCCGGGGAGACTAAAACAAAAGCAAGAATTTTTTATAATTGAGTCAATTTATACCAGAGGACATAATTAGATAGCGTTTCTGTGTCTAGTGATAATTTCAGACAAACACAAGACGGTTTTCTTCTATGACACTTTTGGCGCATATTACGCACAACTGCTCACCATTTTTATATACTACAGGTATATAAAGTATACATTGTCTAGGTACACTCGCCAACAAAGTCCTGTCGCCTCGCCTTTCTCTTCACGAACCCAGAGGTTGAGAGACCTCACAGGACTTTTGTTGGCGCGTGTATATTAGCTATCGCATACCTGGATGGTCTATGTGTCTATACATAGGCTGAACCAATCGCTAAGTTGTTCAACGACCTTAATGTATTAAAATGACTATTATTCCGAGAAATCCAGTGATGCTTGATAGGGTCATTGAATAACACCCTTCTCACGTCACTTGTGTTTGGGTTGGGGTTCGAACCCGGCTCACGCGTTACTGGTATACCACTACCCAGAAAAGGTTTGCTCAGAACACCTTCCACTATCACCACCAGTACAAGGAAACAATGGACACTGTAATCGTCGATACAGTAAACCCGTGCTATAGGGCCCCTGTATTGTGAGCACCTACTTACAGCGGCCATCTACTATAATGAACTGCACACAGCATTAGTTATCGATAGTTCGAACATTCAGTTACTACAGTCTCTCTCTCTCTCTCTCTCTCTCTCTCTCTCTCTCTCTCTCAAAAGTGACACTGACATTATTCTCATTTCACATTCATGTCTCACCTGACCTTATATAAGACCAACATTATCGTAACATTCACCCATCTAAGGTGAAGAATACACCTAAGAGTGACAGTATAGAGATGATAAAGACGTATGCGTAGATAGATAGTTAATACATACATATTCAGTAAAACTGCCATTCAAGTTCACACTGGTTCAATATAAATATGGACGGTACACAAATACAGGGCAGAGATTTTTTTTTTGAAAATGATACGAGTGTTATTGTTTCACTTATATTTGCAACATTGTCAACCTTGCAAATAGCGTATGCATGAGTGAGCACTATAAAAGGATGCAACGTTGACTGGCCCTCATTTTAATATATACATAAAATTAAAAGAAGTTCAGTGGTGCCCAAAAAGATATTACAAAATTTTTACTTTTTATCAAATTCCAGACCGAACGTGAGTTAATCTGAGCAACCAACAACCTCAGCTCTCAGGCTCCCCAGGTGGGAGTGAGATGAAACCTACTTTGCCAGACTGAAGAGATACAGACGAGAGACGTGTTGCTTACTTACTAGTGCCTGCTTACGAGTTGAGGATACGAAGGAGGTCGAGTGCAGTGCTGGCCAAGCTGCTTCCTTACATACCGAAGGTTTGGTAAACAGCGAGTTCCACACTGCCCATAATAAAAGGTTATCATGCCTCTGGGGCCCAACTTTAGTAAATTAGCCCTTTTGATAAAGACAGTACGTACACATAGCCTACTTAACTGTTCTCATTATTAACCATGGGCCAGCCTTAGACCACCTTGCCCCTCTTCCCCTTCTTGGGATTTTAGGGGATAGCGATTCCCATACACCTTGGCCTCTTAGCCATTGAATTAATTCAAGTTTCCTGCCAAAAATCACCCTCTGGGTGCGGCGACAGTACACGTTTGAAGTTAGATACTTTCCAAAATCTGACCAGTTGTACAGTCAACCAGAGATGCAGTGACCCCATCCTGGGTCTCGTGCTCGCTGTATGTAATGGTGATTAGTGGATCTATTTTCGGCTGCATCACTGTCAGTATAAATATCAAACAAAACAAAGGTAGCATTTTATGATAATACTGTAAACTATTTATCATTATTTTAGATCTTGACAAGTTTTCAAATAATGAAGAAAATTTGATATCAGAATCTTGCGACAGCTGTGGTTGTAGTGAAGTTGCCAATTCATTAATATAATTTTCTTCGTTATTGAAGCATATATACGAACATTTGGAAACTTCTCATGGTCTAAAATAATGATGACTAGTTTATTATCATAAAAAAGCTACCTTTCGTTTGTTTAAGATTTATCCTGACAGTGATAACGATCTTCAAAAGTGAGGTGCTTCCCGTCTGGTCTCCGAGATATGCTACAGTTGATTGAAAATGTCCAAAGAAGGGCCACCAGACTTGTGTCTGCGCTACGGCACCTCATGTTACCCAGAGAAATTAGAGCGCCTGCAACTGCCTAGAACTTATACTATAGACAAGCAAGAGGTAACCTAATTGAAGTTTATAAACATCCCACAGCTCAAGGTTGAAGAAGCCACAAGTCCAGAAAATTGTGAGATCAAACTTTTTCGCAGTGAGAATTGTAAACTGTTGGAACAATCTGCCAGAGTGTTGTGACGGCACCGAGTGTGAGCTCTTTTAAGACTAGACTTGACTAACACTGGAACAGGTTCAGATGCATTCAGGAGCTAGTGCATGCCCAGTACTTGCCAACAGTGCGTGACAGATGTGACCGACTGCCCAAGCAGCTAACGAGCCGACCAGTGACGAAGAGGATAAAGTAAAAAACTGACAGTAACTATAACTGTGCGCTTTCCAGATACTGATGTGTTCATTCTTCTACTGAAGTTTGCACAGAACATCAAACTGATAGTTCTGTTTGACACTGGAGTTGGCAGCAAAAGAACACTCAGACATACAAAGCGTTATTCAAGATGTGGAGAAAGAGATCTGCCAAGTTCTTCCTGCAGTACGTGCATTCAGTGGTTGTGATACCACGAAAGCGTTTGTCAGAAAGGGAACGATTATAATTATGAAGATCCTCAGGCAACGCCTCATGTTTCTTGACACATTCGCACAATTTGGGAACTCTGAAGAAATTCAAGACATTGTGTTTGCTGGACTTGATCACTTTACGTGCCATCTCGAAGGAGAATTATCAACAAAGGACATCAACAAACTGAGGCACGATAAATTCCTGGAACGATTTCAGTAGCAAACACGGAGCATTGCTGAGAGGTTACGATGGAGTGGACATGAGCATCCTTCCTACTTTTTTTCTTTTTTTTTTTAACGGGCATTAGCCCACCCAGGCACAGGTCATTTTTAATGACCCACATCAAGGACTGGGGGGCAAAAATATAATAAAGCAATAATAATAATAATAATAATAATAATAATAATAATAATAATAATAATAATAATAATGAGCCTTAAATAAATTGAAAAATTTAAAAAATATCAAGAGTGAGAAATGATATATGTATATTGTGTTGACAAAGTAAGGGAAACAATTGAGACCTGCAATTGTGTGTAAATGAGGCAGAAAGTCAGATCAGCAACCTGGGACTTGGTCACAATTTTCGTGATGCCATATGGCAGCAGGGTCTACCATTAGACAACACATTATGCTTCCAACATCTTCCCGGGCGGTAGTACCTCCCTGTTTGGTAGCTGCCAGGGATCCCCTGAAAATGTGCATCAAAAGGGCAGCCAAATCAACCCAAGCCATTCCTGCACCAGAAGCTCATGGTTGGGAACTTGCAAAAGGAAAATTGGAGATCAAGTGTCAGACATGCCATAAGACCTGGTGGATGTGTTGATGGAGGCCCCAGAAAAGACAGGAGGATGAATTTTGTAATCTCATGGGCTGCATCTTTGAGCATGATGACTGGATTGTGATTTTTTTCTATTGCCTCAACCAAGTAAAATTTAACCTGGCCTTCTGATACTAAGTAGTCTACATTCTCAATGAATATTTGTTAAACTTGAAGATGAATAAAACACCGTAAGAATTTTAAATTTTATTAAAACAGGACTAGATAGATTTTGAGTGCATCCTTGAGTATGATAACTATTTTATATAATTTTATTTCCCTAGTCTCAACTTTGAGTAAAGCCATACCTTTACTGTCAATATGAAGTATTTTTGGGGCATTGCATTTTACGTTACGCTAAAAGATGAATAATAGCTGTGAAAGGTAAAATATTTATTTTTTATTCCAGTAAAATAGGTCATGGGAGCTTTTTATTGCCTCTGTCAATGCTCCCACCTGTCAGGTTACAAAGCTTTGAACGTCATGTTGCTCTTACATAACATGGGCCTACTTCTTATTTCAGAGGAATATGTCTGGCACACCAGCAGATACTGAAAATACATGACTCAGACGACCTAAATAACATGGTCTCCAAAAATCCCCAGGGATGGGGGGTTTGGGGGTCGATACTTGACCCATGGACTATTGGGGTACTGACTAGGTCTTGGGGTGTTGAACGAAACTTAGGTTATTTTTATACTACTAAAATACTATTAAATAAATCTTCGACTCTGTGTGTGTGTGTGTGTGTGTGTCGGGGTCTCGTTCCTGTAGACTTGAAGAAAAATTTATTGCCACCGAGATTTTTGAATAATTGAGAGTAAAGAAAAGTCAAGAAAAAATGAATTATAATTACTGATTAATGACCCCGTGTTGTATATTTATTTACTACCAACCTCATCAATTAACGTGAGGAGGGAGGGAGGGATGAGGTGGTAGGGAGATGGGAGGGAAATGTGTTAGGTGTAAGGGGAGGAGAAGGGGATAAGGATGTGGTAAAGGAGAACGAAGGGGAGGAGGTGAAGAGGAAGCAAGGGGGGAGGGAAAAAGAGTTGGCAAGTGATGCTCCTACACACATTCATCATACATTACACTCCCATCCCTAAACAGTCATGCTTATAGGACCCACAGTAGTCACTTCCACACGCTGTTAAAGAAGAATATGAACCGTCATAGCCAAATATTTATTAACACTAACTTATGGGTATATTTTTAGGCAGTAACTCACCACCATCACCACCACCGGTACACCATCACCACCACCGGTACCATCACCACCACCACGACCATCACTATCACCGCTACCAGAATGTTGTAACAAATCTAACACGTCAGAGAATAACAAACATTACAGCAGGAAGGACGTAATGTACTGTATGTGTGGTCAGATATTCTCTACCTGTACCTGCTGTAATTGGTCGACCAGCCACTGACAAACCCAATTTTGTACCGCCGATTTATTTCAATTCCAGGAATATTCATCACTATTACAAAATATTGGTTGTGTTTCATGTCCTAGGAGGTATATAAAGAGAGCCTTGAGGAGCATTTTGTTACGTTATCTTGACCTCCCCATCATAATGTAAAGAAATGAAAATATTGATATAATTACTAAGGTATTATCACATACAGAACACGTAGCTCATAAAACCATATCAGATCACTATGCACCATCACTGGGAACACCAAGTAAGTACACACATACTGGCTGATTTACAGGTTATCTCCAGCCTCATTGTTACCGATATTATTGTTGACATTCATAAATATGGATGACGACTTGAAAACAAATTTAATCATCCTTCTGGCTCAGAAATAACCTGTAGAAAAATAACAACCATCCACCAAACCTCTCGACCTTTACACAAGCGCGCGCGCGCGCACACACACACACACACACACACACACAATTTAATAACTTGTGCAAATATGTGTCATTCTCAAGTGAAAATCATTGGAAAAACGAACCAATGTATCAGTGCTACAGCCATTCCCAGTCGACATATCGGAAAAACGCCAGGGGGTCATAAACACCTTCAGGGAGAGATACACCTGTCCTATCTCTCCCGGCCTATGACAGGTGACCAGAACACACTCGCACCCACAATGCTTTGGGCAGAGAATGTTGCCTCGTCAGTAAGAATAGAAAATTTATAGATATATTATGGTCGAGTCCTTGTGTACATTTGTCACCACACACACACACACACTGTTTACTCAACATTCATACTTCCCAACCTCACCTATGCCTCCCCTACCTTGAGTTCCTCCCTAAATGCCACACAATGTAAACACCTAGAAAAAGTGCAAAAGAGGGCATGCAAGATTATTCTCTCCCTCCTCCTACTACACATAACAAGAAGCGCTCAACACACTGACCCTCTCAGCTTTCTCTGACACCGGCTCCCACTACCACCCGAGATCCCTCGTCCGAGAATTGCTGTTCGACACCACAACCGCACCCAGGCCATACAAGCACGTACTGATCGCTATAAGAACAGCCCAGTCCCAACCATTGTAAAAATTATTATCAAAAACTTGTAATCAACCAGTGTATTCACTCCCAGTAAATCTTACCTTTTTGCACTGTCACTATGTTGAAATGCCCTGTAGTATGACCTTCTCCCCACCTAGTCATTATATATCATATTTGTATCACTTATGTTACTTGCATATTATTTGTAAATCAAGAGACCCATTCCCAATTATGCAACTGTATATTTTCTGCCTTCCGGCTGCCATGCTCTTTCAATAAACAGTTAATAATTATTATCATTATCATTATTCATTATCATTATTATTAATATTATTATTATTATTATCATTATTACAGAGGTGGTATATATAAGACCAGAAAGCCTAATTCTCCAAATATACGAGTATATCAAGCTGTTTTCATAATATATCGTATAATAAACAGGCATACTTCAGTGTTACGTCAAATATGATGTAAGTATCGCCTCGTCCACATGATTAATAAACTAAATAGAGATATAATTAAGTAAACGACGTATGTGTCATGATATAATGTGGGTTTTTTTTCTTCAAATTTATGGCTGAATAATAACATCATGTATATATATCCTAAATAACCGTGTGGAGTGAAGCAGGGTAGGCCGGCCACACTGTCGTTACCCAGCCACACTATGTTACCTAGCCACACTATGTTACCCAGCCACACTATGTTACCCAATCACACACTTGACACCCAGCACACCGTGTTACCCAGCTACACTATATCACCCAGGCCATACTACGTCACCAAGCCACACTATGTCACCAAGCAACACTTTGCCACCCAGCCATACTGTGTCACCCAGCCACACTGTGTTAAGTCACCCAGCGCACACTATAACCCAGCCACACTGTTACTCAGGCACACCATATGTCACCCAGCACACACTATAACACCTCACAACACACTGTCACCCAAACACACACTATGTCACCCAAACACACTATAACACCCAACCACACACTATAACACCTAACAACACGCTGTCACCCAACCACACACTATAACACCCAACCACACACTAAGACAATCAGCCACACAGTGTAGCTTCGGAACAAGACAGTTCCTAATTAACACAAACATTATACCAGTCCTGGGAACTAAGCCATCATAATGCCTCTCCTCACCTGTGTCTCGTCACCCACAGGTAAATAAGTATATAACAAATTAAGACAAGCAGTTATAGCGATGATATAGTATTGTGTGTGGTTTTGTAAACAAACTTATGGTTCGAATTTGATATAATCAGTGTTTTCGTAACTTTTTTAGAGGAACGCTACATAAGTTGACATAATCACTGTGGAGGCGATCTAACATCTCCCAAACACGACTGGACGACTGCTGGAGCTACTTAGTGAAGTGCGAGACCTTATGAACACGGATGTTATGTAGTGCCTGGAACACACACTCGTACATTCTCACCCTCATACCTTCGCTTTAATCATCCCACCTACGCTGCAGTCATCTTACCTATAAGCTAATTATCCTATCTGCATATCGACCATCCTACTTACATTTTTATCAACCAACCTACATTCTAATCATCCTATACCAATATTCAGGCCACCAGCCATCACGGGTCCTCAGTTCTCCACAACACCACTGGCACAAGACGTCGTCCTGGAAAAGTAATGCGACGTAAGGTAGCCAGGTCGAGACAGGGTATAGTGTGTGCGCCTTTGTGCCTGACTGACAAACGATTTATCGACTCCACCACCCGAATGTTTCAATGTTCCGTTCCTGCACATCCACTTCTTGTTGCATGCGTCTTTTGTCGACTTTAAATGATGTTTATATAATGGCTGTAAGGCTCGAGCATAGATATATATATCGAAGACGTTATGGAGCTTCAATTCTTTGTAAGGCATTAATGTTATTTATTGTTTCCTCTCACGCACGCACGCACGCACTACTACTTTGCTGTCACTCGGAATAGAGTATGACGATCATCCAGCTATGATATAATGATATGAGTTATTAGGGATGTCACCTTCATTGGTGAGTTTTGAGGTGACTAAAGAGGCCGATACGGGACCGGCAGAGTTGTTCACAGATGTTGCACCTGTGAAGGGCTACATCGAGTGCGGGAGGGGCGGTGGCACCATCTTTCCGGCGTTGGCGCTTGTCTGCCTCGGTTTGCAGTCGGGCTAACTCGAAAGCATTGACGCCTTCTCGTGTGGTACTCCTCCAAGCATTACGGTGTGGAGTAATTACCTCCAAGTTGAGGGGTTCGTTTTGGCACTTTTCCAGGTTTGTCTTAAGACTATCCTTATATCTTCTAGTTGCCCGCCAGCGTTACGTTTACTATTCGTTAGGTGACTGTAAAGTAGCTGCTTTGGTAGTCTACTGTTGTCCATGCGGGTAAGATGGCAAGTCCAGCGTAGTTGCGCGCGGGTGGGCGCGCGCGCACTCACGCACGCACGCACTGATTGCTGCTTCGTGACGCATTTTACGTATTTCCTTCCAATGTTAGGAGAAATGCTGCTTATTACAGGGTATTCATTAAGCATATCTTAAGTTTTTTGGTTTGGTTTTTCAGGATGGGGATTTTTTTATTTTTGAGGGAGGTTAGAGAAGGTCAAAGCAGGAGGCAACCGTTCGTCAGGTGTCAGGTGCTCGCGCTGGTGTGGTACTGTGTGGTGTTGGTTCCTGCGGTTTGTGTCTCATCTGCTGGTGGTGTGGTACTATGTGGCGAGTGTTCCAGCTCTGGAAAGTCACCCCTGTTATCAACCAAGACTCTGAACCACTATCTGCATGTTAACTGCCTGCCAATTACACATCAATATATAGCGAATTACTGTATGATATTTAGCTGCTGCAGTGAGTGGTGTATGGATGGATTCGAATCTTTTGCCACCAACAGCCTGGAGTGTACAGTGGCATGCGATGACTCAGTTCCACATTATTAACCTTGTCTTTGCCACAACTTCACCGTCTTCTTTTCCTCCTACTCCTTTTCCTCATTCTTCTTCTTATCCCCATCCTTCTCTCTCTCTCCTCCTTCGTCCTGTCCCTCCCACATTCTTCCCCTTCTCCCAGACTTCCGTTCCCTCTCCCTTCCACAAAGGTCTCGACCTGCCCACCCTCACTCAGCAGTGATCCTGACGTTAATAGCCAACATATCTAATACCCGGTGATTGGTCCTTCTCGTTATGAACGGTACATTACCCGGTCCAATACACCTGTTAATACTGCGGTCTCTCAATCACGCCTGAAATACTAACTCGTACAGAACCTGGCGTGTGTGTAGATCATTTAGCATTATTTACCTGGTTCTAAATTACACCTGGAGGAGAGGAGAGGTGGATGGGAGGAAGTTTAAAATACCTGGCCAAATTAAATTTACGAAGGCTATTATGCAGGCGGTAATGGAGGAAATATAGACTAAATGACTCTCTCTCTCTCTCTCTCTCTCTCTCTCTCTCTCTCTCTCTCTCTCCACCCCAACTTAATCTCAAAAGCTCCGTGATGGCTGATCCATTTATGGCTTTGTAAAATTAATTTGAAAATCCAATTTACATTTATGCCGTGTTGTTCCTGGGACGGGAAGCTCCAGACCTCTACAAGATTATGGAGGCGAGCCAGATCTGTGTGTATTTGTGTGTGTGTGTGTGTGTGTGTTATATAATTGTGTGTGTTGTATAATTATGTGTGTGTGTTTAATAATAATAATAATAATAATAATAATAATAATAATAATAATAATAATAAACGGTATATTAATAGAGTTGCAGCCGGTGGCTGAAAATATACAAACTTACATTTGATTTAGACATAATGATATAATATGCATTGATTACATTTACAGGGCTGTACAGTCCATAAATCAGGAGTTGTTTATTATTTTAACAATAGATGGGATGGTGCTGTTCTTATATCTATCGGTGTGCGCTCTTATGGGCTGAATTTTGTTGTAGTGACGGACTGCGCGAGGTGGGTGGGAGGCTGCCGGTGGCAGGAGGTGGCGATGACGAGGGTGGTGCATTAGTTGGCTGCCAAACCTTTCCAGTGCTTGGTGGTGGAGGTCACTGAGGGATGGCATTTCCAGGGTGGAGAGAGCGTTGGTGTAGCCGTAGTATTCTGCGCCGAGCATGATTCTGCAGGCCTTTTTCTGTACCTTCTCTAGCTGATGTTGTTGGGTGGAGTTGAGAGAAGACGACCAGGCTGGTGACGCATACGTTAGTTTGGGGAGAATAAAGGCATTGTAGATGGTCCTCAGCTCTGGCGTGGGTGTCCCAAGTGACCTAAGGCGTCGTAGCAACGTAGCATGTCCAGACGGTACGAGGCTGCCTTGACTGTGTTATTTACATGGACCTTCCTGTCAAGTTTGTTGTCTATAGTTACACCCAGGAGTTTGGCAGACTGCACCAGCTGGAGAGGATGGGCACCCACTGTGACTGCTGGGGCTTGCACTAGAGTGGTGGCGGTATTGATGTGCATGACTACGGTTTTGGTGTGGTTGATGGTGACCTTGTTCTCCGTATTCCATGCCTGTAGCCTGTCCAGGGTGCCCTATAGCGATGAGTAATCTAGTGCGGTGTTGTCCACTGAAACCCCCACAGTGCAGTCATCCACGTACTTCCACCTGTGAGGAGTGTCGGATAAAGCGTCGTTGATCAGGATGATGAAGCACAGAAGGTCCCATCTTGGTCCCCTGGGGAACACAGCAGGTGAGGTGTTGGAATGTGGAGACCGAGCCCTGATACCTCACTGCCTGGCGACGTCCACTCAAGAAATCAGTGAGCCATGAGACCAGGTTGGTGGGCAGCCCTAGTGCAATAGCCTTGTTGATAACAGTGCAGTGATCAACAAGGTCAAAGGCCTTCCTGAAGTCCACAAGGGCAACGGCCAGTGATGTCTTACGTGTGTGTGTGTGTGTGTGTGTTTGAATGATTATGTTTGTGTGTGTAATGATTATGTTTGTTATGTTTGTGTGTTTGTATGATTATGTTTGTGTGTGTACAATCATACAGTATATATATTCCTTCCTTTCATCTGCATTACTCTCCCTCTTTATCTCACTTCTGTTCTCCTAATTATTCTCTTTTTCTGGCTTCTTCTATGGCGTGTGTGGAGGGGTGAGGTAAGAGAGGGGGGGAGGAAATAAGCAGGAGCAACAGAAAAAGGGATAAAGAGAGGGGAATAATGGAGGTGGAAGGAAGGATTATACGCAAACGCGCACGCAAACGCGCGCGCACACACACACGCACACACACACACACACACTAGACGTTCACCCACCAAATAAATTCCAGTTAACTTTTCTTACATGGTCTTCAACAACAATTCTTATTTCACAATTCACAGCAAAAATTTTCATTTTATTCAAATTTTTCTAAAGTTTATTTGAAAAAATCTCAGACCTCTCAACATAATGCATGATGATAAATAAATACTATAGAGGAGAACAACGCCACCATTCTCTCCCTGCCTCTCTCTACACTCCCTCCCTCCCTCCTCCCTCCCTCTACACTGCTCCCTCCCTCCCTCTCTTTTGCTCCGGCCATTGTCATGATAAGTCATTGTACCACACACCCACCATCTTCCAGGTAATGACTGATCGCATTATGTGGCTTGCCTGTCTCGCACCAGAGGAGAGAACGAGGGAGAGAAAAGATAAAAGGTAAATAACAGAAAGAGAAAGATTAAAAGAGAGAGAGAGAAGGAGACGCCGAGGTGCCACAAGCGTGAAGCCCATAGTTGACATAAGAATCACTCGGTAAAAATAACACGTGTAGGGCTATGTACGCGGACACAGGTGTAGGGGTCTACCTTCCCCCTACTACAACTACCTACACCCTTCCCTACTTCCCCTGTCACAACTACCCACACCTTGCCCTACTTCCCCTGCCACCACTACCCACACCTTTCCCTACTTCCCCTGCCACCACTACCCACACCCTTCCCTACTTCCCCTACCGCCATCCTCATCCCCCCTTACTTAACCTACCACCATCCACACTTTCCCCTACCTCCTCTGCCACCACCTACCGCCACGACCCCCACACTGACGGGGAAGCCAGGAACAATTTCACAAAGTGCAGTGCATTTGTCCCCAGAGGGTATTGTGTGGTCTCTCTCTCTAGGGGAGGGGGGAATTATTCTCTGATATGTGAGAGAATGTGTGTGTGTGTGTGTGTGTGTGTGTGTGTGTGTGTGTGCATTACTGTATTTCCTTCGTACATAATTACCCGAGTGGAAAATTAATTTACTGGTTATCAGAAATTTATAAATAGGTCGATACATCAAAAACATTCATTTGTGAGAGTAGGTTCCGTAGGGCTGACAACCCATTAGGGGCAGTGCGGATACAGCACATTGAATAAAAAGGCTCGGCACACAGAGACAATGCGGCCGTTACTACACACAAACACCATCATTTCATTACTAAGGGCAGGTACTTATTCACAGCGAGGTCGAATGAGGGTGCCGAGGGCGCAAACCATTGGCCTTTAATGGAGGAGGCAAGCGTTGTATCCACTCGGCCTCCGCGCCCCTAATTCACTCGTCCTTTACCCCCGAGCCTGTACCCGGGAACACTGACTGTGTTGTACTGGAATCATTTGTTCAACTAACGTACAATAAATATTCATGGGTACATTAGCGCAAGTTACAAGTGTACATTGTATCTCTCCGGGGACCACAGCTTTTAATTTTTATTCAACCAACCCAGTTTTGGCTTTCCCCTGGCCCTCCAACCTTCAGTTTTAGCTGTTAATATTTATACCACCAATGCCTTTATTACAAATTATCTTAATGATGCATACGGCAAATATATAGGATTAACTAAGATTAGGTCCCACCTCACTTAACCACACCAAACTTAACCAACATTAACCCTATCCATGTAGCGTAAGGGTGAATAATCTCTAGATGAAATAAGCTAGGAGAGGGGCGATCCGGATTTAATATGAAGAGCGCTACATTGAACGATTTTCTTCCTATCGTAACTTGTCACAGTGAAGAAACTTTCATGCCGACGAAGCATAGAAGGAAACTTAAACACGAACCATCACATTCTGAGGTTAAAGAACGCTATGGCGAGATTAGTATAAAAGTCTGTAGCCGACGGGCGTTATGTGTGCCTTAGAGAGAAGAATATTTACCCCAATAGCCACCTGGGAACGTAATATAAACCCCACCTAACAGCGTTAAGGATCAAGGTTATTGTATATGTTGTCGAGTTAGAGAGGGAAAATATTAAGTAGAGAGAACAAGTTTAATTTTGCAACCAGCTGCGCTAAAACGTCAACACAGAACTGAATTTTGCCACACACACACACACACACACACACACACACACACACACACACACATATATATACATGTATACTTTATTCTTATGACTACCGGAACGCACATGCTTCCAAGAATCATGCAGAAAAATACTGAAGGCTTTGTTGGTTCACCTTTAAGTTACACCATTATTTCCCACTGATCATAAGCAAAAAAAAAAATCGTTCGTATGAGGACCTAAAATTTTTGGTGTCTCACTCGTAATATTTATAAGTAAACTACCCATATATGTATACAGTATACGAACAAGTTATACAAATACGTGAAAAAAAACACTAAATCTTATGTCACGTTACAGTATTCTGCAACAACTGCCTCACACTGACACATCCATGTAAGCTTTTACTCACTCACACACACACACACATCACGCACACACACGCATCACACACGCAAAAACACCCACACCCAAAAACACCCACACACGAAAACACACACACTCACACACACACACACATTTATTCAGAGAGACTGGAAAGTCCTCCACGTACATTGCGAAATATTTGTAGACTTTTTTTCGCATGTACAAACATTCAGAAAGTTGGCAGCAGGTCGTGCATGCAGACACACCAAGCCTTTCCTTGTGAACGTCAGGCAGGAAAATACAGAGGAGCCACATCACGACAGTTTCTATAACGAAAGCAGGAGTGCGACAGTTTACCTATAACGTGAGCAAGAGTGCGACAGTTTATCTATAACGTGAGCAAGAGTGCGACAGTTTATCTATAACGTGAGCAAGAGTGCGAGAGATTCATCTATAACTTGCGCAAGAGTGCGACACTGCGAGTTTATCTATAACATGAGCAAGAGTGCGACAGTTTATCTATAACATGAGCAAGAGTGCGACAGTTTATCTATAACGTGAGCAAGAGTGCGACAGTTTATCTATAACGTGAGCAAGAGTGCGAGAGATTCATCTATAACTTGCGCAAGAGTACGACACTGAAACAGTTTATCTATAACGTGACTAAGAGTGCGACATATTCTCTAATACACAACGCATCCAACACAGTTCAGAACAAACTCATCACCTTGACACCACTACCGTCACGGAGTACATCAAGCTTATTACCTGTACAATAATCAGCAGGTCCTGAAGGGATGGGGTTCATTACCTGTGTTCCATAACTTAAATAGTCTTCGTTAGGTATAATCTAAGGGGTTCAACTCCCACGTTTCACATCCCAAAATTTCGTCAGGAAGTCACGCAGGTACACAGCTTCACATACCGTATATCACAATGCATAAATGTTTACGAGTCCTTTATGTTTCAGGAATGACCCCCCCCCCCTTCCCCCATGCACATACTGTAAATTGTGCCTCTTAACTGTGATTCGATATTTCTTTCTATTCCTCATAAGAAATAGAGACAGTTGGGTCGTTATCCGTGTATAAACATGAACGGATTTATTAGAGTTTCGTGCGGCGCTTCTTTGTTACACGTCAACAAACCTTTTTCGATTTTTAATATAAGGAAGGAAACTTTGTAAGATATGTAAGTATAGTCGTGCAAGTATTAGTAAAAGAAATAAGTTTACACTCTACCTATATATTGCATAGTCAGTTTATGTAACTATCAACACCCGAGAAAGATGTGTAACAAGAAGTGTTCAACAAGTACATGACGAATGGATGTTTGGAGCCTGCATGACGGTGGTGTGTTTGGGGCCTGCATGACGGTGAGGTGTTTGGGGCCTGCATAACGGTGAGGTGTTTGGGGCCTGCATAACGGTGAGGTGTTTGGGGCCTGCACAACGGTGAGGTGTTTGGGGCCTGCACAACGGTGAGGTGTTTGGGACCTGCATGACGGTGAGGTGCTTGGGGCCTGCATGACAGTGAGGTGTTTTGGGCCTGCATGACGGTGAGGTGTTTGGGGTCTGCATGACGGTGAGGTGTTTGGGACCTGCATGACGGTGAGGTGCTTGGGGCCTGCATGACAGTGAGGTGTTTGGGGTCTGCATGACGGTGAGGTGTTTGGGACCTGCATGACGGTGAGGTGCTTGGGGCCTGCATGACAGTGAGGTGTTTGGGGCATACATGACAGTGAGGTGTTTGGGGTCTGCATGGCAGTGAGGTGTTTGGGGCCTGCATGACAGTGAGGTGTTTGGGGCCTGCATGACGGTGGTGTGTTTGGGGCCTGCATGACGGTGAGGTGTTTGGGGCCTGCATGACGGTGAGATGTGAGGGGCCTGCATGACGGTGAGGTGTTTGGGGCCTGCATGACAGTGAGGTGTTTGGGGTCTGCATGACAGTGAAGTGTTTGGGGCCTGCATGACGGTGAGGTGTTTGGGGCCTGCATAACAGTGAGATGTGAGGGGCCTGCATGACGGTGAGGTGTTTGGGGCCTGCATGACGGTGAGGTGTTTGGGGCCTGCATGACGGTGAAGTGTTTGGGGTCTGCATGACGGTGAGGTGTTTAGGGCCTGCAAGGCGGTGAGATGTTTGGGCCGTGCATGACGATGAGGTGCTTGGGGCCTACATGGCGGAGGGAAATATAAAGATATGTTTTGACTGCATGACGGAGGAACCGATATGTGAGACCTGCATGACGAAGGGGCAGGTATGTGGAGCCTTCATGGCGAAGGGATAGGTATGTGGGGCCTGCATGACGGAGGGCAGTTAAATGGGGCCTGCATGACGGGATGGCAATTATGTGGGACCTGCATGACGAAAGGACAGGTATGTGAGACCTGCGTGACGAAAGGACAGGTATTTGGAGCCTACATGACGGGGACAGTTGTGGGGCTTTCATGACGAAAAGACAGGTATGTAGGGTTTGCTTGACTTGGCGGCGCCTCAGCAGCGAGAAATCATCAATCATGTAACGTCTCACACGCTGCATAAAACAAATTGCCCCGCCATCAGCCACCGTGAAAACGAATTCATAAACATTCGCAAATGAAACTTCCCTTTAACTGGATATACTTCAATACATCTTACTGGCTAACACGGGTTGGGGGGGGGGGGGGGGACTGCAAATATGACGACGAAACTGCATTGAGATTATACTGAAGATTTAGCTTTATAAATACGTCTTTTTCTCCACCCTGACACACTGTCACTTAACACCCATGTTATTTTGTATTCCTCAAAGAAGCGAGATATTGTTTTTGCTCTCCAGTGCTTCGCCATTTTTTTTTTTAGACAATTAACCTTTTATAGCCATCATCAACATGAGTCACCATCATCATCAACATGGGTCACCTTCACCACCATCATCATGGGTCACCTTCACCATCATCATCAACATGGGTCACCTTCACCACCATCATCATGGGTCACCTTCACCACCATCATCAACATAGGTCACCTTCACAATCATCATAAACATGGGTCACCACCATCATCATCATCATCATCATGGGTCACCTTTCCAATCATCAACATAGGTGACCATCAACGACATAAGTCACCTTCATCATCATCATCATCAATATTATTCACCTTCACCATCAACATGGGTCACCATCATCACCATGGGTCACCTTCACCATCAACAGGGGTCACCTTCACCATCATCATCAACATAGGTCACCTTCACCATGGGTCACCTTCACCATCAACAGGGGTCACCTTCACCATCAACAGGGGTCACCTTCACCATCATCATCTACATGGGTCACCTTCAGCATCATAATCAATGTAAGTCACCTTCACCATCAGTCACCTTCACTGTAATCATCAGCACGATTCCCCTTCATCATCATCATTTGTCGCCTTCACTACCATCATCATGGGTCACCTTCAACACCATCATCAACGTGGGTTAACTTCACCATCATTAAGATGGGTCATCATCATCACCATAGGTCACCTTCACATCATCATTATAGGTCACCTTCATCATCACCATAAGTCATTTTCAGCACCATCATCATCATCGTAGGTTACCTTTACCATCATCATCAACATAGGTCACCTTCACCATCATCATCATAGATCACCTTCACCATCATAGGTCACCTTCAGCACCATCATCATCATCATGGGTCACCATCATCAACATAGGTCACCTTCACCACCATAATCATAGGTTACCTTCAGTACCATCAACAACATGGTCACCATCATCATCAGTATAGTCACCATCATCATCACAGGTCACCTTCAGCACCTTCATCATCATAGGTCACCTTCACCATCATCATCATCATAGGTCACCTTCACCATAATCAACAACATAGATCACCTTCACCAACAACATACGTCACTTTCACCATCATCATCAACATGGATCACCTTCACCACCATCAACATGGGTCACCTTCACCATCAGTCACCTTCACCAACATAGGTGACCACCATCATCATCAACATAGGTCACCATCAACATGGGTCATCATCAGTCACCTTCACCATCATCAACATAAGGCGCCATCATCAAGAAAGTAGTATTTACATTCCACCACCATCATCGTCCGCCCTCATTCAGCCTCACAACTCTACCAACTATTAACTCTCCACACACACACACTCTGGCTTCTGGGGAGAAAATCACATTAAAACTTTGAGCATTCTTAGTTATAATTCGCCGCTACAACACAGGTAACCATAGAATTTTAAAGTTGTTAATTATACCAGCGAGAGGGAAACTTTACCAAATCTCTTTAAGAACACGATAAGGCTTCAACACGTGTTAGGCTACGCTATTCTGTGATGGGAATCATTGTTACCAGACACCACCGTAATTCTGGGTATGTCTGAAAATATTCATAGTTTGTTAATTTGGTAATGTAAACTAAACATGTGCATAAGAACACAGGGCTGTGGATGTTCTAAGAGTTCTGGCGCGAGTTTCTCTAATAGGAAACAACTCACTGTTTTAAGAAGCAAACTTATTTTCATTTTGTATTGTTCTGCTTACCATACAACTGTAGTCAAGCTACCCGAAAACAGAATGACCTATTTTGTATTGATATATAATACTTTTATTTCTAGTCAGTTGATACAAAATATTTCATTCTATTAGCTTGCATTAATCGGGCCATTTTGGTGTAAATAAATATCTTATCTATATTTTATATTACCTACTCTTAAGTGCCTACTCTACTGTGGAATCCGAGTGGATACAGCACTTGCCTTCTGTCCTATGGGTCGGTGGTTCTATCTCGGGGCACTCCCAGTCCACCCAACTGCAAATGGTGACCTAACTTTACAAGTTCGGAAGTGAAAGTGGTTGAGAGCAGTGTCGGCCACGCTGCTCCTTGTTTACCGAAGGTTTAGCACACACTGTCCTTAAGGACCGACATGCGTATGAAACCCACATTTTCTTTTTCACTCTGCTGCTTGCATATTATACCTTACCTCATTCCGTTATATTAACATTTCGTTCAGATGTAACAAACACACCTGGTACCATGGGAGGTAAATTAATGTTCAACCTGAGTTTACTTTCCTCAATGTAAGTTTGCTGTGTCGTGAACCAGAATTTTGTGATCGTCTCTCACAGTATAAAGGCCGACACATTACCTATTCTCGTCACGTTAAACCTTTTAAGATTATTAAAAACATTTTGGTCGTAAGACTATAATGTTCATGTGATAGTTATGGGCGTAGATATTTTGGCATGTCTAGCGTGGGTCGAGCCTGCCACCCTACAGTTCTCTTTCGTGAACGATATTAAATAAAGAAAATATTTGGATGCCGATATGAAAGTGAGTGAGTTTACGTTCTCTAGAATCCCTAGTACACATACCCGTCACTCTCTTACATCACTCACTCCAGCCCTGACATCCGCAGAGTAAACAAACATGACTGGCCGTAACTGTGAGCAGCCCCCCCCCCACCCCACCTCCCAGTTAGGCCTTAACAGTTAAGTGCTTTATGGTGTGTGAGATGACCAAGTTCATACTGTATTAATGAAATGAAGCCTTCACATAATTCTCCCCTTCACGTTATTATCTTTTCACACTTAGATAAAATAGAAGTAAAGTTTAATTAAATTTCAGTAATATATCTATAAAGAAACGACATTAGTTCATCCATACAAGTATAATGAGCAAACTATTTCACTTACCTTCACTCAAGTATCTAGTATAAGAGTTTTCACACATCAAGTACTGGACTTTACTATTAACGTTTACATCATGGTTGTATTTTCACTCACTTCCCGAGACAGTGTGGTATGATCAACTTGAGAGGGACAGTGCGATTAACGGATCAAAACACAACTGTTATGGCTGCCTGCATTGTGTTTTAATGTCGTTCTGATAAACATAAACATTATTATGAGAGCTTGACACAAACCATATACTACTCTGACCAATAAAATGGCTTCACATAAACCATTTATTCCTTCAACCACAAAACACGTATTCCTGAGACCAATCAGATGATTTGACAAACCAAATTTTCCTCCCACCAATCAGTAAAACAGAAATACACACTTCATTTGCCAAGTATTATCTTACCAACTGTACACAAAAGTACATGTTTGGGAAACCTTTCTTAAATACATATTGCACAAACATTTTTAACATAAACTCATACAATAAATATCATTAAACAAATAAGAGACCCTTTAAACAAATTAGTCAAACATGGATAACATACGTAACTCATTCCACGAAACACCACTATACTTCACTTGTTCCACAAAATAACCAATTTATAACAAACTAAAAGTTAGTAATACGTTTTATTTTACCAGACAAGTTCATGTCGTTATTATATATATATATATATATATATATATATATATATATATATATATATATATATATACATATATACATATATATATACATATATACATATATATATACATATATACTATATATATATATATATATATACTATATATATATATATATATATATATATATATATTATTCAATAAATTATAATCATTACCTGAAGGAACGCGCTAAACATACCGTAAACACAAGTAACTAATATGTATAAATGAAATAAAACGGGAAGTACTGTACTTTTAAGGATAAACTGAATAATTACTTGTGACTTTGCTTATATAATGAACATTATATGTTAAACTAATCGATATAAATTAGAGAGAAATTTTACTGAGCGTCCACAACATCTTGAACTGAAGACACCACCGGAACACAGCACAGCGACACGTAGTGGTAGTCGTCACACCAAGCATCATAATTACCAACCATCAAAGGTGTAAGGAAACATTTATTGAGTGACAGATTTGAACAAATAATAAGTTTTGATGTTTTGAAATAAATTGTTGGCGACTGTTTACTCATTCGTAAGACATTTGTATGTAATTAAGACCATCAATATTTTGGAAATCATCACGGTGCAAAATTGCCAGTATGCCTGCTTAAAACTTTATTTATTTCATATGTTTAAAACTTTAAATAATATTTTTTCATGTTTTTTGTTTTTGCATCAGTGACAATGGGTAAACATATTTATTACCGTATATTAAGTATAAACAATATACAGTCCTCGGAATGTGTGTTATATAATAACTAAACAATGTTACCGACCTCCGTGCTAGTGGACGGTGTGGGATGGGCACCAGAGATGATGAAGATTTTTGTCTATGCTTCCTAGTGTAAGATCTCATCCTAAATTTTAGTTCAGTATTCCTGTGGATGTTCAAAAAAAGCGTACAATAGACTTTTGAGTAGAGCTTAAAATAATCAGAACATTTTATAACACGGTGACACGCTGGAATGACTTACGGGATAAAGGAACAATACATAACTTATTCGACATTTATCTTAAAATAATACTGAAAAGGGGTTAACATAATTTTTATACTGAATGTGGGTCAGAGAGCCATGAATGATCGTCAAAGCAAATGTAGTGATTATCAACACCAGCCATAACAAAGGTGCCGGTCCTCCCTGCATGGTAACCTACATTATACTGCTGGACCAGTGCTGGTCTCACTGAGTTTCATATACGACCTGCAACAAACGCTGGTTCAGTTTTCATTTAATTTCTGCCAGGGCGCCCGGTAAGCCGTTATCATAATACAATATAAATAGCCTTGAGGCGCACGAGGTGGATTTGACCATGGTGTCCAAACGGGAGGATGAGCTGCCGCGTGACGCGGAATACAAAGTAGATCCAAGACCATAAGATAAATTCAGGTTTGGTTAAGTTAGGTTTTGTTGACTCCTGTCTGCTGCTAGGAACGGAGCGGGGCCGGTAGTTCCTGCCTTTCTTTTCACGTACACGACACACCTCAACAGTGCCTTAAAATACTCTGAAATAAGGAACAATCCATCAGACACAGGCAACATAATATTATTGTACACGTTCTCTTTATTTTCCACTAAAAGTATACGTTTTTTATTCCTCAATTTCCATTATTTTTTTGGCTGACATTACACAAAATTACAACCTGTTGAGCACTAAATATTCACATTCTAAAGAAAAAATAGCGATTAAAAAGTGTTCGTTAGCGTCATGTCCATGGTGTTACAAATTAGAAGTGGCCTGATGTTTTGCTGTAGTTAGTTCACAGTTTTCACCTGATAACAAAACATAATAATGATCGACTCTGTACAGTGGTTTAGTCGTACATGGTCAATAAGTCACGGTGGAGGGGGGGGGGGGGACCTCCAGTTGATCCACTTGGGAACAGAAGCCAGACTTTAATTGGGGAAATGAAGGGATCGAGTGCAGTACCAGCCACATTACCTCCTCATGCACGAGTGTCTAGTATTTAATGAGTTTTATCCACACTACCACTAATGGGCCGTCAGATATATATGATCCACCTTCAATGTGAGCAAGATATAGGGTGTCGGGATATGAGGAGGGGGGTAGTATGACCATGGGATAAAGGTCTTGGCAGCATAGGAGAGAGTGAGGATAAAGAGAGAGGTGAGAGGAAAGGGGGGGGGGGGGGAAAAGAACTTTGATAACTTTATCAAGAAGACGCCAAAATCCCATGAGGTTTTTGTGGATCGTCTGGCCAGCCTGCCACCCCACCACACACCGTCGCCAGATATGACTCCTTCACCACCGCATTATTCTGGCGTGATTTTGTATTCTGTATTTATCCCGAGAGAAATAGAGAGAAAGAAAGAGGAGAAAAGAGCGAAAGAGATGAGAGAGAGAGAGAGAGAGAGAGAGAGAGAGAGAGAGAGAGAGAGAGAGAGAGAGAGAGAGAGAGAGAGACGTTTTCCACACAATTAAAAAGAGAAAGAAATGTATTTTTCTAGACAATAAAGAGAAAAAAATAATCACAGAGGAAAAACCAGATGGAGCTTCACACAACACATGCGTCTTGGTTCGACAACACCAGCAATACTCCTCTTCTTCCCCACATCCTCCACTCCCCAGCATCCTGTTGGCTTATACGTCTCTTCTTCCACCGCCCCACCCTCCAGGATTACTCTATCTTCCCTCCCTCCTCCCCCATAGGCCTACTTTTGCCCTGATCTCCTTCGGCCCCTTCTTCTCCAACTGCCCTACACGGCCCTTCCTTCCCCATATTCCCTATACGACCCCTTCTCCCCCCCTCTCCCCTATACGACCCCTTCTCCCCTATACGACCCCTTCTCCCCCCTCTCCCCTACACGAACCTCCTTCCCCCACTCCCCTACACGAACCTCCTTCCCCCCCACTCCCCTACACGAACCTCCTTCCCCCTCTCGCCTACACGACCCTCCTTCCCCCTCTCCCCTACACGAACCTCCTTCCCCCTCTCGCCTACACGACCCTCCTTCCCCCCACTCCCCTACACGAACCTCTTTCCCCCCCTCTCCCCTACATGGACCCTCCTTCTCCCCCATAGAATCACTCCCTCCTTTCCTCCGTCTTCCCTTTTTTATACAGACTTGCAAATCACCCACCCCCCCCACCTGTTCCTCGACTGTCAACAACATAGGTCCTTCACCCTTGTGGTAATTGTTTACTCGTCCAGCAGATTAACAAAGAATTTTCTACACGAGCAACAAGACAGACAGACAGACAGACAGACGGGACAACTCCTCAGAACTTCCAAGAAGTCTTTTACGAGAACTTCCGACCGGTAATGGAAACTAAGAGGATAAAACAAACTCGAAAAACATGAGCAGCAGGTGTCATGACACAGGAAAATGAAAGATGTCATGGCACAGGGGTGGTGGCAGGTGTCATTGCACAGGGAAATGCCAGGTGTCACGGCACAGGGAAGTAGCAGGTGTCTTGGTACATGGGTGGTGGCAGGTGTCATGGTACATGGGTGGTGGCAGGTGTCATGTCACAAAGAGAAGTGGCAGGTATCATGGCAAAGGGAAGTAGTAGGTGTCATGGCATAGGGGTGGTGGCAGGGGTCATGGCATAGGGGTGGTGGCAGGTATCACGGCATAGGGGTGTTAGGAAGTGTCATGAGAGAGAGAGAGAGAGAGAGAGAGAGAGTCAGGGAAGGAAGAGAACAAGACAAACACCATCAGTATATTTACACACACTTACTGCCCCTAGACTGGGCGTCCACCATACCTTAGCTCCGCTGGGTGGATGTGCGAGGTGGTGGGTGGATGTGTGAGGTGGTGAGTGAGTGTGTGAGGTGGTGATTGAGTGTGTGAGGTGGTGAGTGAGTGTGTGAGGTGGTGGGTGCGAGGTGGTAGGTGGATGTGTGAGGTAGTGAGTGAGTGTGTGAGGTGGTGGGTGGGGTGTGGTGGGTGTGTGGGAGGTGGTGGGTGTGTGGGAGGTGGTGGGTGGGTGTGTGGGTAGGAGGGTGGATGTGTTGGATGGTGGGTGGATGTAATAATAATTAATAATTAACGGTTTATTGAAAGAGCTTGGCAGCCAGAAGGCTGAAAATATACAGTTACATATTTGGGGAATGGGTTACGAATTACAAATAATATACAAGTAACATAAGTGACACAAATAAGACATATAATAACTAGATGGGGAAAAGCTCAAACTACAGTTCATTTCAACATAGTGACAGTGCAAGGAGTAGTGTTTACTGGGAGTGAATACACTGGTTTATTACAAGTTATTGATAATTTTTACAATGGTTGGGACTGGGCTGCTCTTATAGCGATCAGTTCGTGCACGTATGGGCTGGATGCGGTTGTGGTGTCGAACAGCAATTCTCGGACTAGGGATCTCAGGTGGTAGTAGGAGCCGGTGTCGAGGATGGTGTAGAAGCTTCTTACCAAATTTGCAGATCAGGTCGTGGTGATGGTCAGTGAGAGTCGAAAGGGTCAGTGTGTTGAGCGCTTCTTGATATGTGGAGTAGGAAGGGGAGAGAATAATCTTGCATGCCCTCTTTTGCACTTTTTCTAGGTGTTTACGTTGTGTGGCATTTAGGGAGGAAGACCAGGAGGGGGAGGCATAGGTGAGCTTGGCAAGTATGAATGTTGTGTAAACACTGAGGAGCTCGGGTGTAGGAACTCCGAGGGACTTGAGTCGGCGGAGGAGGTGGAGACGGAAACTGGAGGATTTGACAACTTCACTGACGTGTGGTTTCCAATTTAGTTTGTTGTCTATGGTGACGCCGAGGAGCTTCGTGGAATCTACAACCTGGAGTGTGTTCGGACATAGAGTAATGGAAGGAGGTGGGACAATGTCGGAGGAGAGGTTGATGTGCATAACCATGGTCTTGGTATGGTTGATGGTGACATGGTTGTTGGTGGCCCAGTTTTGGAGACTGTTCAATAAATCCTGAGGTGGTGGTGGGTGGGTGTGTGAGGTGGTGGGTGGATGTGCGAGGTGGTGGGTGGATGTGTGAGGTTGTGAGTGGGTGTATGAGGTGGTGGGTGGATGTGTGAGGTGGTAGGTGGATGTGTGAGGTGATGGGTGGGTGTGTGAGGTGGTGGGTGGGAGGTGAGGTGGTGGGTGGGTGGGAGGTGAGGTGGTGGGGTGTGTGAGGTAGTGGGTGGATGTGTGAGGTGGTGGGTGGATGTGTGAGGTGGTGGGTCGGTGTGTGGGATGAAGGGTGGATGTGTTGGATGGTGGGTGGATGTATGAGGTGGTGGGTGGGGCGAGTGTGTGAGGTGGTGGGTGGATGTGCGAGGTGGTGGGTGGATGTGTGAGGTTGTGAGTGGGTGTGTGAGGTGGTGGGTGGATGTGTAAGGTGGTAGGTGGATGTGAGGTGATGGGTGGGTGTGTGAGGTGGTGGGTGGGAGGTGAGGTGGTGGGTGGGTGGGAGGTAAGGTGGTGGTGTGTGTGAAGTAGTGGGTGGATGTGTGAGGTGGTGGATGGGTGTGTGGGATGGTGGGTGGATGTGTTGGATGGTGGGTAGATGTATGAGAGGGTGGGTGGGTGGGTGGATGTGTGAGGTGGTGGGTGGGTGTATGAGGTGGTAGGTGGATGTATGGGATGGTGGGTGGATGGGTTGGATGGTGGGTGGATGGGTGGGATGGTGGGTGGATGTGTGAGATGGTAGGTGGGGGTGCGAGGTGGTGGGTGGATGTGTGGGATGGTGGGTGGGTGTGTGAGGTGGTGGGTGGGTGTGTGAGGTGGGGGTTGGGTGTGTGAGGTGGTGGGTGGGTGTGTGAGGTGGTGGGTGGGTGTGTGAGGTGGTGGGTGGGTGTGTGAGGTGGTGGGTGGGTGTGTGAGGCGGTGAATGGATGTGTGAGGTGGTGGGTGGATGTGTGAGGTGGTGGGTGGGTGTGTGAGGTCGTGGGTGGGTGTGTGAGGCCGTGGGTGGATGTGTGGGATGGTGGGTGGGTGTGTGAGATGGTGGGAGGATGTGTGAGATGGTGGGTGGATGTGTGAGATGGTGGGTGGATGTGTGAGGTAGTGAGTGGGTGTGTGAGGTGGTGAGTGGGTGTGTGAGGTGGTAGGTGGGTGTATGAGGTGGTGAGTGGGGTGTGAGAGGTGGTGGGTGGATGTGTGAGGTGGTGGGTGGGTGTGAGAGGTGGTGGGTGGGTGTGCGAGGTGGTGGGTCGGTGTGCGTGGTGGTGGGTGGATGTGTGAGGTGGTGGATGGATGTGCGAGATGATGGGTGGGTGTGAGAGGTGGTGGGGGTGTGCGAGGTGGTGGGTGGGTGTGCGAGGTGGTGGGTGGGTGTGCAAAGTGGTGGGTGGGTGTGAGAGGTGGTGGGTGGGTGTGAGAGGTGGTGGGTGGGTGTGAGAGGTGGTGGGTGGGTGTGCGAGGTGGTGGGTGGGTGTGCGAGGTGGTGGGTGGGTGTGAGAGGTGGTGGGTGGGTGTGAGAGGTGGTGGGTGGGTGTGAGAGGTGGTGGGTGGGTGTGAGAGGTGGTGGGTGGGTGTGCGAGGTGGTGGGTGGATGTGCGAGGTGGTGGGTGGGTGTGCGAGGTGGTGGGTGGGTGTGCGAGGTGGTGGGTGGGTGTGCGAGGTGGTGGGTGGGTGTGAGAGGTGGTGGGTGGGTGTGAGAGGTGGTGGGTGGGTGGGTGTGAGAGGTGGTGGGTGGATGTGCGAGGTGGTGGGTGGATGTGGGAGGTGGTGGGTGGGTGTGGGAGGTGGTGGGTGGGTGTGCGAGGTGGTGGGTGGGTGTGTGAAGTGGTGGGTGGGTGTGTGAAGTGGTGGGTGGGTGTATGAGGTGTGAGTGGGGTGTGAGAGGTGGTGGGTGGATGTGTGAGATGGTGGGTGGGTGTGCGAGGTGGTGGGTGGATGTGCGAGGTGGTGGGTGGATGTGCGAGGTGGTGGGTGGGGTGTGAGGTGGTGGGTGGGGTGTGAGGTGGTGGGTGGATGTGTGAGGTGGTGGGTGGATGTGTGAGGTGGTGAGTGGATGTGTGAGGTGGTGAGTGGATGTGTGAGGTGGTGAGTGGGTGTGTGAGGTGGTGAGTGGATGTGTGAGGTGGTGAGTGGGTGTGTGAGGTGGTGGGTGGATGTGTGAGGTGGTGGGTGGATGTGTGAGGTGGTGGGTGGATGTGTGAGGTGGTGGGTGGATGTGTGAGGTGGTGGGTGGGGTGTGAGGTGGTGGGTGGGGTGTGAGGTGGTGGGTGGGGTGTGAGGTGGTGGGTGGATGTGTGAGGTGGTGGGTGGATGTGTGAAGTGGTGAGTGGATGTCAGTGAGGTGGTGGGTGGGGTGTGAGGTGGTGGGTGGGGTGTGAGGTGGTGGGTGGATGTGTGAGGTGGTGAGTGGATGTGTGAGATGGTGGGTGGATGTGTGAGGTGGTGGGTGGATGTGTGAGGTGGTGAGTGGGTGTGTGAGGTGGTGGGTGGATGTGTGAGGTGGTGGGTGGATGTGTGAGGTGGTGAGTGGGTGTGTGAGGTTGTGAGTGGGTGTGTGAGGTGGTGGGTGGATGTGTGAGGTGGTGGGTGGATGTGTGAGGTGGTGGGTGGAAGTGTGAGGTGGTGGGTGGATGTGTGAGGTGGTGGGTGGAAGTGTGAGGTGGTGGGTGGAAGTGTGAGGCGGTGGGTGGAAGTGTGAGGTGGTGAGTGGGTGTGTGAGGTGGTGGGTGGAAGTGTGAGGTGGTGGGTGGATGTGTGAGGTGGTGGGTGGGGTGTGAGGTGGTGGGTGGATGTCAGTGAGGTGGTGAGTGGATGTCAGTGAGGTGGTGAGTGGATGTCAGTGAGGTGGTGAGTGGATGTCAGTGAGGTGGTGGGTGGGGTGTGAGGTAGTAGGTGGGGTGTGAGGTGGGGTAGGTGGGGTGTGAGGTGGAGTAGGTGGGGTGTGAGGTGGGGTAGGTGGGGTGTGAGGTGGGGTAGGTGGGGTGTGAGGTGGGGTAGGTGGGGTGTGAGGTGGGGTAGGTGGGGTGTGAGGTGGGGTAGGTGGGGTGTGAGGTGGGGTAGGTGGGTGTGAGGTGGGGTAGGTGGGGTTTGAGGTGGGGTAGGTGGGGTGTGAGGTGGGGTAGGTGGGGTGTGAGGTGGGGTAGGTGGGGTGTGAGGTGGGGTAGGTGGGGTGTGAGGTGGAGTAGGTGGGGTGTGAGGTGGAGTAGGTGGGGTGTGAGGTGGAGTAGGTGGGGTGTGAGGTGGAGTAGGTGGGGTGTGAGGTGGGTAGGTGGGGTGTGAGGTGGGGTGTGAGGTGGGGTAGGTGGGGTGTGAGGTGGGGTTTTAGGTGGTAGGCTGATGTGTGAGGGAATAGGTGGGTGATGAGAGGTTTGGGTTACCAGCACGATAGTGAGGGAATCCGCGTCACTGAGGAGCAGGAGGTAAGCGAGGGGAGGATGTCCCTATAAACTCAACACTAAGTGTTTTTGGTTTTTCCTCCTTTTTCAAAAATGTAAGTCAAATGTTGGATTTGATAAACAAGCTGGAGAGAAAGAGAGGAAAATTGAACTTTGGATACGCTATTTCCGCATTGCTAAACTACAATATTTAATAAACAAAAATGTAGAGAGAGTAACCTGCACAGTGCTCACAACTGCTGGAGCTCTGTAAACTTCAGGTAATCCATTTTTACTCCTCACTGGAAACAATCAACTATTACTTTTTTATATATTTTTTTTTATATTTGCCCCCGAGGTGGCTAGTTTATTGGGCATCCCCTTGTCATCTTGTGCAAGGTGAAGCGCAAAAGAGTTTACAGCGCCCATCTGGGAAGAGTAGTTCATGCTTGCCTTCATGATTTATGCATTAAGGATATAAAAATCTGAAGGGTCATGGGTTTTGTCAGCAAGTTACATAAAGTGACAGAGTAATGAGTTTGTGGGGGGGGGGGGGGGGGGGGGGAAGGGGGAATTCTCCGGTACAATTTATCTGTTTATGGCAAAGCGTGGCAGGTTCCTAATAATGTCAAGTGCCAGGCCTGTCTCTAGAAGGAGGGATATCTGGTCAGAGAGGGAAGAGGTGTTGGTAACAGGGTCATCAGTGGTTTGCAGGTAAGAAAGTCAGGAGTTACCCTGGGAGTTTAGGTAGGGCCCCTGGGAGCAGAGACTGGGGTGCCGGGCACTGAGGTCCCCCACAAGGAGGGTGGGGGTGGAGGTCATATGTTGTGGTAGGACAGGTACAGTAGAGGTAGAGGGAGGCACATAGGCATTGACAATATTGAGGGACATGCCTTAAGTGTGATTGTGATGGCGTGTACGTCGGTAGTGTCTGCTTCAAGGGGGACGTCGAGAGGTTGGTAGGGGACGTCCTTCTTGGCGTAGATGCGTAGTCCACTAGCATGTCCTCATGGTGGCCCATTGATGTGGAGAACTGGAGTGGCTGGGCCCCAGGTGCCGGCATGCCGGTGGGGGATGGGGAGTCGGGGTGGTGTCCTCGGGTCCAATAGGGGGCCCTGGTGGAGACAGCTCAGAGACATGAGCAGGTGCGGCTTGCGGTGGGTGGACAGAATGAGGCACCACGTGTCGTGGTGATGGGGCAGGACGTGGCACGGGGGCAGCAGGGCACACCAGGGCAGGCTTGGTAGGTGCCACGCCAGCAGTGGGGAAAAAATGTGGCTTGCGGTGGGTGGACAGAATGAGGCACCACGTGCCGTGGTGATGGGGCAGGACGTGGCACGGGGGCAGCAGGGCACACCAGGGCAGGCTCGGTAGGTGCCACGCCAGCAGTGGTGCCAGGCGCCGGTGGAGTAGGCCGTGAGCAAGAGGGACACACAGGGGGGCTACCAGGTTGTGTCAAACCAGAAGAGGGAGTGACTGGGTAGCAGCTGAAGGCACGGGTAGTCGGTGTAGGTCGGATATTACTACGGACTACAGTGTGTGCTTGCTGTAGGCGGTAAGGCTGTGACCTGACTGGTGTTTCACAACCAGTGTTCGAGCCCCGCCATTGGTGGTACCCACAAACCTACCATAGCCGCCCTGGCGCTACAGACAAATATTTTTTGTTTGACCAATACATTTATTATAAAGCCTAGGTTAAACACTTTATGAATTATATATATACGAGTATACACTATATATATATATATATATATATATATACATATATATATATATATATATATATATATATATATATATATATACACATATATATATATATATATATATATATATATATATATACACATATATATATATATATATATATACACATATATATATATATATATATATATATACACATATATATATATATATATATATATATATATATATATATAATATATATTATATATATATACAAACAAAAGTTAATAGATCATCACAGTAGGCTACGGTCTTTTTTTATTATGAACATAAACTACGCCTTAAAACATTACACCGTAAGGAAAATTACTCCACAACACCCGCAGAACAACACTCGTACAAACACAGAACAATTATCGTTAACTGGCTCGTCCCTTCACATCCAAACTAATCATGGTCCAAGGCGCTTTCGCTAACACTTGGCGTTCGGTATTCTCTCTGCCCATTTATCGCCATAACTAAACACAAACTCACTTTCATAATCATTACTTAAGCTTACTCCATCACCCGGCCGACCACAACAGCAACACTTCACGCCCACAGCATAAAAAAGAATGTGGATATCTGGCCTGAGTCCAATGTTGCTCTTCTTACTAATACCCGACAATGGATAAGGGTGAGGGTGTGGCTGGTAGTAGGTGATGAGGAGGTTGTGGTCGGTAGTGGGTGGGGAGGTGGGTGTGGCTGGTAGTGGGTGATGAGGAGGTTGTGGTCGGTAGTGGGTGGGGAGGTGGGTGTGGCTGGTAGTGGGTGATGAGGAGGTTGTGGTCGGTAGTGGGTGGGGAGGTGGGTGTGGCTGGTAGTGGGTGATGAGGAGGTTGTGGTCGGTAGTGGGTGGGGAGGTGGGTGTGGTTGGTAGAGGGGGAGGGTGTGGTTGGTAGTGGGTGAGGGTGTGGTTGGTAGTGGGTGAAGGGGTAAGTCTCCAGTCACCCCACTATTATTTGGCGCCACTTCGCTGGAGGATTTTGGCGCCTTTCCATCACTCGCTACAGTTTTTGGCGGGTCTTCCTGCAGGTTTCCCGGGTTCTTGTGGCGCCAACAGTTGTGAGAGGCGGAGAATGGTATATGGAGAGAATCAATTCATTCCAGCATTTTTTTTCGTTCTCTTAGGAAATGTTATATGTATTTAATATAAAGACTAGAAAAGGTTCAAATAAATCTAATTTTACACAAATAGTTTCGGTTTTGTAAATATACTGTGAATCGCTTATTCATTACTCATGAACACAGAGGTAACGCTGTAAACGAAGTAAATTAGCTATTATAGTATCCGCCAAGTGGCACCGTCAATAAATACAGAAGCAGCGAACATTGTCAATTGTCAAATTCGAAAAGAATTGGCTGTCGTGTTGTTGAGATATACTTTAGAATGGAACGACGGAATAAATAGTTATAAATAATAAAAAAATATGTGTAACCATGCTCTACCTTCGAAAAATAACAAGCAAAGCTAGTATAGGTCCCATATTATATAAACACTGTACTTACAGAAAGTCATCCATAGCCTGAATCTTGTGAATACTGACTTGCTAAACTTTTTGCTGAACTGGAATTATGAGGTTAAATGTACCAAACACACTTAATCTATAGTATGTACCAAACACACTTAATCTATCGTATAGATTCTATACGATCCACTTTAGGCTACCTAAACACATAAGAAAGTGCGTTTTATGGTAACTACAGTAGTTATGGGAAGAAAATAAAAGTAAGGATTTCTGAAAATTTGAACCCATGATATTGTGGTTCACTTACAGTACATATGGTTCAGCACCTAGCAAAATGATGGAGGCGGGCGACAGCCTCTGGGACTCCCAACGCCCTGCCATCATCAGCAGTCTGCAGGGCGGAAACATTTAATGGTCAACCCTGGCCACGAACCCTTGGCAAGGCAATGTATTAAGCACGTCCCAAGACAGTCAACACTTCAGAGTGACGGCGTAACATTGAACATGCCAGTCAACATTTCAAAGTGCTGTTGCAACATAGTTCGTGGTAACTAACAATTCAGAGTAGTGGTGTAACAGCACAAGACATGCGTGGATACAGAGACTTGTGTAATTACATGCTACATATTAACTAAACTTCCTTTAGTATATTGCTACTTAAATAAATAGCATATAGTTCATGTAATTAATTTTGTATCTAACAGGCTTCTTTTAAAGCGCAGTCCATATATTCTTTATCACAATTTACAACTTTGTTAGTATACAAATATTTGACTTGGTTTCTTTTAAATCGTAGTTAATATAACAACACAGTGCAGTACTGTACAGTACACATTCTAAACGTCTATTTGAATCAACCAGCGAATGAAAGTAGGCATATAACTCGTTAATATCATACAACTAGCCACTCAGTGCTATGCATAGCCACAAGGGACCCACCCTAAAATTTATAATACACAGTTACCATAATCGTACCAATCATTACATTCAGGCTAGTTTTAACTTTACATTATTTATTCCTTCCAAATATCCTAATTCTGACATGTCCAAACTCTGAATACTTTAACATTCGGCATCGCTGTAAACAATGTGTGCAATAGGCGTTTAATATTGTCAAGGATTCTGGAACAAGAGGATGATGGAGCACTCCAATGGGCGAACGTGTTGACCCCTGAATGTGGCGCCGCCAAGTGTCCGGAAAATAAACAAAATTCTAGCTGGCAAGGAATAAAGGGAGGAAAACTGACAATGCAGCGAAATCCCGCTTTTCTATTGTCTAGCTCGTTTTTTTTTGGGAGGGGGGGGGCACTGCAATGGGACCAAGTACTGTGCAGCTTAGCAACTCAGTAAGGAACAGAAACCCGTCTTTCCGATTAGTTTTTATGAGCTCTTTCTTTATTTAATTCATTTAGCACAGATAACGTTCCACCCTTCAGAAATGCTAATTAACATCAGAGTATCATTAGGATATATAAAATAAGCAGGGTGCTGTTGTACCTATATTATCGTAAATATAAGGCTGGAACTTTGAAGATTTGGGTCTTTATTCTTTTTAGGATCGCATACTCAGGCTTTTGCACTTGAATTTGTCAGTTACAAGATGGCTTCTCTGTGCAAAGGTTGCTCTTCCTCAGAACTGCAAACCAGTCAACATGCTTTTGTAAATAATGCCGGTGCACTTGGCATTTTCAAGGCCTATGGTGTTCTAACTCACCAGAAACTACAAGACAGCCAACACCCCAGGATGACCGAGTAACAGAGAAGCCAAACGTAGCCGTAACACCCACTACAGTTCAAATAAATTGCAGTGTCCGCTGGGGAGATATTCCAAAGATTTCAGCATTTTCTCTGGACATTCTGTCGAGAAACGTCCACATCCCTGACGTTGCCGGTGTCCAATTCAAGACACAAAACAGAAATTCACATATACAGTCATCGCAGGATCCTTCACCTTTCTTTGAAAAATTCTAGACATTAAATGTGTTGGTTTTACATAGTTTTATTTACTGGTGTATTTAGCTATTATTCTGGGGTGACATTTGCCAATCAGCACGACTAAATACAGCAGACCTGAGCCTGGTAATCACTGTACTTGACCGTGTTAAGCGACACACACGCCTTGTTGAAGTGACACTTGTCTACCTTCTATCGTTTATTTCCGAGAAGACCACATCAACAGGACGACACTTACTATGGACATAACCAAACAATCTCGCAGGCGTGTTGTAATGTTATTCATGACTTAGAAAAAGACTTCTGAATAAGAAAATACTTCCCAGGATGGTTTTTATTTATTTTTTTTTTATTTGCTTCAACTGCCAGGAAAAGTAAGTGCCGTACACTATTTCTAAGTGTTTACTGAATACAATTATAAAAACTTGGATATATTTTCGTTGTTCCTGTGACTGGAGTATGAAACACGTCAATGCAGAGACCGCATTCTAACATTTTACCTGCAGTGTATTCTTCAGCTGACCTGAGACCTATATCCTCCGTCTCACACTCGCCCAGTTGTTTTTAATAACGTGAAATCTCTTTCGTGCTGACTGACTGAATGACGATTAAATTATCCTGGATGGCTCGATTTACTTGGACTATTAATTAATTGGTCTCCCTAAAAGTCTAGTGACGGCCAGGGTCAAAACAATAGACCATGGTGATGGTCACCCCCGACGGATCCAGCATTAACACGGGAGTAACAGAAGAAAACCTGCCATGGTCGGTAGCAGTCGGCCGAGCGGGAATCGAAGAGTCTCAGTAATGAAAGAAAAGCAAGTTTACCACTGTACCACCGACAGCATTAGGTAGATAGATATTTCATGATTCTGCATTTATCGTAAACTAGATGGATTCCTACAGTATTTAATAAGACACGTATCTCAGAAGCTGCCAGTGCATGTAAAGAATTCAAGGGAGTGGGGAAGATTCTCAATAGAAAATAATGTGGTGTTCATCATTACCAAAATAACTACACTGCATTTTGAGTAAACACAGACAAGCGCAATGAAGTCAAAAACTATATATACAACATATACAAGTGGTGAAATGTACTGGCGGAAGTATAAAAAATAATCGATTTTCGGTTTCTTGACAATGAAATCTAACTCAACTTAAGGACAGACAGCCATAGACAGATAATATCCGACGTTTGGTTGTTATAACACATCAACGACTACAATGAATTCAGAAAAATTACCGAAACCACCTTTTATAAGGTCAGATCAAAGAGCAAGAAATAAGACTTATGCACAGACAAGAAAATGTACTCAAACAAAATACATAAACTTAAATATCTGGGAAGAATTATTTTCGAGGTAATGAACACATTCTTTCGTTACATTAAGTTTCTGAAAATGGCTGTTTAAATGCATAACATCTGTAGGGTATTGTTCGTCTAAGACTCTAAGTGAATAATGTTTTGTAGACCAAATCCAAAACCCCTTTAGTTGAGCGGCGCTCTTATAGTAAACCATCATTATGGTGAGGGTTTTATCACCGCCAGACTGTAAACAAGCGAGACCTCGCTCTTCATATGGACTTAAAAAAATAAATATTTTTCACTCGGCAGATTTACACTCGAAACATTTATTAGAACATTTAATCACATCTGAGAGCAGCACTACCATCAGGATTAGTTCGATTTCGTTATTTTTTTCCACAGATGTTCATATTATAGTATTTTAAAAGAGGCGACAACTTTTGATTTGAATTATAAGCATTTTTTAGTTTTCTCTATCATTCTTTTTTATTTTATTTTGTATTTTTTTATTTATTATTTTTTTTTTTACGGGGATCAGCCCACCCAGGCACGGGTCAATGACCCACATCAGGGCCTGGGGGGCGAATATAAATATATATATATATATATATATATATATATATATATATATATATATATATATATATATATATACATATATATATATATATATATATATACAGTATATATATATATATATATATATATATATATATATATATATATATATATATATATAATAATAATAATAATAAATATAAAAAAATCAAAAATTAAAAAAAAATCAATAGTAAGAAACGATGTACTGTATGTATGTTGTGTTGTCAAAGTAAGAGAAACAATTGAGACCCTGCAAGTGTGTGTAAATGAGGCAGAAAGTCAGATCAGCAACCTGGGACTTGGTCACATTTTCGCGATGCCTTACGGTAGCAGGGTCTACCATTAGACAACACATTATGCTTCCAATATCTTCCCAGGCGGTATTACCCGGTCCAACGAATTACCCAAAAGTACCCAAAGGTGTATTAAATCAGGGAAAACTCTTAACGAATATATGTTTTAAATCAATAAAACCTGATTAATAATGTTTTCATTGAAATGTAGTCAAAATAATGAAATAATATACAGCGAAAAACGCTAAATTCCAAAGAGTCACCTATCCGAAATGGAGATATAATTACCGATGTTTCTGTTACTTTGGGGTATTTAACATAGCCGTAGGATTTACTTTTCGTTAGGTTAGCGAAGTGCATCACGATGGATCCGAGTTATCTCCCTTGTTCACGAACTCTTTGGAATTTAGCGTTCGCCAATACTGAAAGTTTTTCGCTGTTTATTATTTCATCTTACAAATTATTTTTACAAAATTACACTAAAAATATTATTAGACATGTTTGTGTATGTATAACAGATATTCGTTAAGATTTTACCCTGATTTAATATACACTGTTGGGTACTTTTGGGTAATTCGTTGGACCCGTATTACCTCCCTGTTTGGTAGCTGCATATTACTACAATCATACAGTAAACCACTTGTAGAGGGCAGGGCATGAAGACTTAGGGAAATTCCTAGGTAAAATACGATGAAAACTTATCATATGACTGACACTAAAATTATGTCTACGTGCTTTGTATACGTGCAAAAATTAATCATTCACCGTAAATACCCTTCCGCGTACTCTCACGTCCACAAAAAGAACATACGATTACACCATGACGGTTTCGACAAAGTTGTTTTCATTGGTACCAGATATGAGTATTATTGTAGTTTTACCCTAACTCAGTTAGAGCAATTTTGTGTTTACCATTAGTTATATCTAGTCAATAAAAACAACTTTTTTTAAATATCACTTCCGTCGTAAATGGATATAAACCGAGATAGTAAATTCACGCAAGAAATTAACGTAAATCTCCAGTCACCACATGTCTCAACGTATTCTCACGTCCACAAAAAAAAGCGTAAAATTACAACATGATGCTTCAACAAAGTTACTTTCATTGGTACCATCTATCAAAATAAGTACTGTACTCTGTTTAATATGGAGGGGACGACTTGGAAGTTAGGTAAGGTTAGGTAGGTTTTTTTGGTCGGTTAGGTCAGGTCAGGTCACGTTCTGGGGGGGGGGGGGGGGGGAGGAAGGGCATAACTTCAAAAGACTCGTTTCCGACGGAAGGTCAAATTCGAATGAATCACACCAAATACCATGGGAAAAATTCAAACATATGGTCGAACAGTAGTTGGAGCTTAAACTGCAAATTTATCATAATACAGTAAGTACTTTCTGTTTCCCTTGGCTAGTATGTAAGGTTTGGTTTCTTTGGTTGGTTAGGTCAGGTTCTCTTAGGTTCTAGTTCATGTCGATTCTTTTAAAATATTTGATATAATGATAAAAACGTCTGTGGAAAAAATGAAAGAAATCGAACAACTCCGAATTATTTATAGTAATAACAAAGTGTCCTTATCCTACACCTTTACCAACACTGCAAATTGAGTAACACATAGTAATTTATAATGTATTTTAACTGCACTTACCTTGAAAGGTTGTACAACCACTGTAGGGAATAGTTGCAACGCCCTGATACACTTAAACATCTATAAGCAGCTAGGTCCAATAATGTTAGTCACATAGTAAATTATGTTCCACACACTTTTTAAGCATCCACCTCCAGACACAATTAAAGAGAGACTGAGGGAGTAGGGCCAAGGCTGTGGTGTCAGTCAATTAGCGGAAGAAGTAAACACAACAGGTGGAACCATTGTGAATAAGCTTATGGTTGTTTCGATTGTTAATAACTATTTTCTCAGTCTTTCACTTTAAGTAAACTTTAGTATTATGTTCACATATCGTAACTTTGTAAGAATTTCATTATACATTATTTATGACGAACACTATGGGTCGTCAGTTGACCCATCTGTCACCACTACAGTATTGTTAGTGTTTTATTTTGCCGACCCTTAAGTGAAAGTTTTGTTCTGCTGAATATTCTCTTTTCATTTACTGATATAATTTGGCTTCTACCACACTGAACTTAATACACTGCTACCGCATGTTGCTTTTGCTGTAAGTTACTACAGCATTACACTGGTTCCACTACGAAAAAGTCGGGAATAATATTCATAACGTGGAAATCAGTACGAAGTTTTATCTCTCAGTATTTTATCGTTGTTGAACTAGTGTATTACTAACCCAAAGTACTATAGTAACCTTGCTACGCGTTTGATAGCATTATAAAAACAAGAAGTACTAGTCTCCTTTTGCCCTTTTTGTTCATTCACTGTGACACCTTGTTGGCTGTTCCCAAGCTGACACTGATTTATAACTCGTCTTTCTCACTCATTTTTTTTGCATATTTTTATCTTTCTCTCATTACATCTGAATTCATTTGTGAATTACATGAAAGCACTCTGGAACATCGCGTTTTCTTTTACCTGCGTGGTTATCAACATTACAGCACATGGATCGCGCGGACAGTGAATATTTGCATATATAGTTAACTGTGCTGGATTACCAAAACACTTCCTGGTGTCTAACTTTCTATTTACTGAATTGTAAGTGGCATATTTAATGGGAACCTCAGGTAAATTACACGAAAAACAAATGTACAAGACATGATCCAATTCACTCACTTGTTTTAAAGGTCTACCATCTTATTAAGTTGCTTCAAGAATTTGGGACAAGCTCCTGGACGACCTTCACAGCCCAGGCCAAAGACTATATACTGAAGACAGGAATGAGTGTTAAATAGTCGGTAATAAAGCTAGCTGGGACCACAAGGCACATTGACGTCATTTTATGTGGTCTCGAATTAGGATGGCGCTGCAGTCGTATTTTTGTGACGTCACGTTGTCGTCTGCATTTTTCAAAATCTTTTTCTACAGACAAGACTAGCTATTTTATAATCAGTAAAATTATTGATGACACGCTTATATTTCAGTTTAGCTTTGTTGTCAAAGATACTAAGAAATTCGTCATTTTGTTAAAGAAAAAAGTGGAGACTTTTGGATACTTTTTAGAAAATTATGGATACCTATTGATTTTTCCCACTAGCAACACTGCTGCGGCTACAGTGTAGCCAAGACTTCTGGACCCTCAGTTCAACATGCCGGGTAGATTGCATCCTTGCGTTATTTGCAAGAGGAGAAAGGATACACATCCAAATTTTCATTTTCATCGGTTCCCAAATGACAGAGATAGGTAACTTAAGTATTTAATCTCTTGTAAGTTACAGTGAAAATGTGCAATAATATATCGAAATACATTTCAAATTAGAGGCAGCAGCTTCATCAGCCACTCCGACTCACTTAATCCAAATTTGACAGGTGTCGCAGACGGCAAAATGCCACTGACATTCTCAGAATATAAGTGAAGAACTGTGAGGAATTGTACAGAAGTTATCGAGTGTGCTTTTTCCTTCATAATATATATATATATATATATATATATATATATATATATATATATATATATATATATATATATATATATATTGCATGATTAATAATTAATAATTAATGTTAATTTTTATGGTAATGTTAATATTTGCATGTATCATGTTAGATGGAATATTATAATACATGAGTAACCAAGAGACAACTTGAATTTTCGGTTTTGTGTTTGTTTATTTCAATAAAGATAAACAATAAGAATGCCTTTAATAGCCAAGAACTCTACTGAAATCAAGGTCATTTATTCCCAAAATTTATGTAATGGCATGACAGGTGATTCATCACTTGCAGTAATTGTATAATTGTTCAAGAGAAAAGATTTTGTCTTTTAATTTCTGAACTCATGAAGATTGTAGTGGACGTCTCCCCTACAAACTGCGTATCGCATTCCAACGTACCGCCTTCCCTAGCAACCAACCAGATGTTACCGTATCTTAGCAACGAAACTATTCACCGGCGACTTCTCGGGTTTTCCCAACATGACTCATGGCGGCTGCTGCGGGTTATATAAGCTCTGTCTCTCCATTGAGATTCATTCTGACCATTCTTCTTGAACAAGCAGCACCTCCTCCTCCGCCCCTGCCTGGCTGCCCCTCGCATCTCCTCGCCTGCCTGGCGGTCCTCGCTCCTGCCGGCGAGCATGGCGACCCACCAGCTGTCCTTCCCTGAGCTTCCTCACCAACCAACTCTCATTCTGCCCATTTTCCTGAACAAGCAACACCTCCTCCAGCAAGCTCCTAGCTGTCCAGCATTCATTCAACCAGGAGGCCGGCAACAGGCAACATCTTCTCTAACGAAGCTCCTGCACATCTACCTCCTTCAACACGCTACTCACCGAACGTCTTCTATTGAGCAGCTCCTCACCACACGGCACCTCCAGCACCAGACTGTCTATCATATAACTTATATATTATACAAGAAAACCACATTAGAGTTTCCTTCCATCCTGAGTGCTAGACGACATTAATATCTCGATACCCCTACAAGATCTTGAGGCAATGGAGTCAGTGAAAATTATACAGTAGTGTTTTCATCCTCTCTTTATATGTATACTTACATGCATACGTAAATGAAGATTGATGTCTAAAATAAATGGAAAACGTAAAAAACATCACTCATGGCGCCACATCAACGTCTATGACGTCACGAATAGCTTTTGGACTCAGCCAATAGATGGCGCTACTATTGAGGTATCTGGCAACTGAACCGTACACACATTTCATATATTTTAGCTGGAACTTTCCTGTCTTGAGTAGAGTATCTTTGACCCAAGCCACCTACTGAGGGTGACCCCCACGCCTGCTGGACCCGGAGTCTGCCCGCACTACAACAACCCAACCCGCGAATCTAAGTCCGCCACAACAATCCACCAAGGATAAAAACTTGGATGATGTAAGATCACATTTAACAAGTCACAATCTAGTGAGTCCATAACGTAATACAGTAATAAGATTTTAATAAATATGTAATTGTAAAATTAAACTGTCATTGTCAACCAAAGTAACCATTGTGCAACCTCATCCTAAATCCTAGGTTAGCTTAGTTAGCCAACAAACTCCGTAATATGTAAAACAAGGGGTGTCGTCCCCCTCTGTTTAACTCGTTAAACTTCTTTTCCAACCTCTCCCCCCACGACTATCTGTCGTGATTTCTCTCTCCTTCATGTGATCGTTTACAGTTTCACCTTTGTCCTGACGTATACTATACTTCAATTATTTTCTAGTTAATAATCAATATTACATTTTTTTTGTTAAGTATACCCTACTGTATGTCTTTTGGGTGATATGATTTCCAAAACGTGATGTGGTACAAATACACTTACAGTACTTAACTGCAGACCAAACATGTGACCTGCCCTCTGCTTACAAGCATACTACCGTCTTGGCAGCCAATGTACGAGATTTTCAGCGAACAGCTCCTTCTCGTTGTGTGCCTAGATTTCGAATATCTAGATATATTTTATTTCTAGATAAGGTGATCATTCACCGTTCAAACTTCTTGGTAAGGCATAATGTTTTATATATTCCTTCCTCTTGATCCCCTAATTATTTTTTCACGAAATCTATACCATTAATCTGTAATTTTAACCTCTATTGCCCTCGGACCCTGAGGTACAGAAAATAGTTTAATTTTCGTTTTATTGTTGGCTACAGTTGGATACCATTGTGTTGCTACTCGCTCATCGTCATGCCTGGCAAAAGATCACACTCGTCAGTGGAGTATTGATGACAGGACCACAAGCATTTAATGAAACTGTACTGGCGTGTTGTTATTGTTTGTGCACTGTCATTTACCACTGTTACCTGTGCATTTTCTACTACTCTACTGTGATATATATATATATATATATATATATATATATATATATATATATATATATATATTTTCTAAGGAAATAAATAATAAATATGTAATTTTTAGCTATATATTTATCTGTTTTACAAGTCAACCTCACAACCAAACACACGGACTAGAGCAAACATAAGCACTGGGAGTCAGTCTCGCATTGCTTATTCCAGCACTCTTGTCTTTTCATTTTTTCACTCACACTTCTTTGCCGACTGCAGAATGTCGACTTTCTGGGGTTTTCCTCAAGTGACTGGAATAAGGGAGCTCGAACTGTATATATGGTGTTGAGGGGGAGTGATATATTGTGAAGATAACAACAGGAGTCTAGATTATAGTGTAATCTCTTCCTTTCTTCAGCATCACTCACCACAGCTGCATTAGTCACACCTCACGAATCACCATCAACATAAACAAAAAGGCTACATATACAGAAGGCAGAAAATTTGTAATTCTTGCTTTATGGGACTAATCAGTGTCGTTAAGTTCAAGAGCACCTCTATTCTTGTTTAAAGTAAGATGTGCTAACATGTATGATTGATTAAAAAATAAAATAAAATAAAAATAATTATAATTAGGTAATTAAGTACTTGAGCAATTGAAAATCTGTTTGTTCACTTCTTTCAACAATAGGTGTTGACTGTACTGTATTTTCGATCATTGATTATCATTAACCAGTCAGGTGCTGCTCGAATTCAGCTGTCATCTTTTGTATACACTGCCATCTGCACTAAGCTCATAAACACTTAACACACAAGCTCACAAAACAATGACAGATGAGGGTAAAAGAGAATGTGTTTTTTGCCTGAACACCAAGTACTATATATATCTGCATTCAAGAATTTCTAAAATATCATTGTTATGAAAGTATATGTTCTATTTTTGTATAAACAAATAAGATTATAAGTTACAAATGCAAAGAATATGATACATACTGTTCAAGACCACCTATAGTGTCCTCCCTTATAATATAGATTCATTAAAATAGCTTGTTCACATCTCATTCATTTAGCTATATACACATTGGAGTAGCAGTACACACATACAGAGGAACATCATTACAAAAAATAACAGCAAATGTTAGCTTAATATTTCTACAGGGGTAATGAAGAGCTTAATCTTGAGTTCGAGTTCCATCCCTTAGAAATTGAACATCTTTCAGAGAGTAATTTAGACAGGAGAAGTTTGGCCACTCTTTCCCTTCATATAATATACTGTATATATATATATATATATATATATATATATATATATATATATATATATATATATATATATATATATAGTACTGTAACCTGTACATTTTATTTTAGAACATATGTTAAATACAAATATTTTTTAAATATTTCTGCACCATTAAAATATTCCTGTAATTATGTAAGACAATATATTTCATTTAATTTTCCCTGTGTATTTTACACGGATCAGTTCCACATGCTAAGTATATTAATCTTAAAATACTCAGTATGTAGTGTCCACATTCTAAAAGACATACTTGTTATAAACTACAATGGTTTTCTAGTTTGGGAAATACAGTATAATTAATCATTGTTTCATGACATGGAAGACTGATTTAAGGAGGGTAAGTAAAATGTATTCCTGCACTTCAGAAATTCTTAAAAATAATCACCACAGGATCACCCCTGCACGAGAGAGTTGTAATGCCATGACAGCATGGCTCTGTGTCATCATTTTCTTAATTGTTTTTTATTTAATTCCCAGGCTTTTGAGTACTGTACACAAGAAATGTTTATGTAATAGGAAGGATGTACTGTACTATCCATAATTAACTTTATCAGAACTTGCAAATTAGCATAGGTCTTACAAAGAAATTTTGCACATTTACTGGTTGAAGGTACAGTACTTCTCAACGAATTTTAAAAATCTATCAGAAAATTACTGGGGCAGGGAATGTATGCTTTAGGAGTGATGTTTCCCACACGTGTACTACATCACTGAGCGTTTAATATACAGTACAGTGTACATAGAGAAACCTGCTTTTTATGTGAGAATCATTGAAAACTTTGTACAGTATATAAGAATTTTTCTTCAAAATATAAACATCCCCCAAAAATTCTTTAGATTTCTTTTCATTTTAGATTTAATATTATAGATTACTTGCCAAAAGACATTTCCCCTAGAGGATAATTTTAAGTGTTTTCAATATTATCTGGTTTTTGAGTTATTCTCATCACAAACTGAAAAGAAAAGCACTCTCTCAAAAGATTCATATATTGTCCTTTCTATAAGACCAAATAAAAACTGCTATCACAGCCCTTGTTGAGGAGGAAACTGCGCATATAGTACTGTATACATGAAATGCTTCAGCGCGCCACACTGCACAACACTGAGCCAAACTGGCAATTTTAACAGTAAAACAACTGTTCTAGTCAGTACCTCTGACCTACATTTTTTTTAATATAAATAGAGCAAATATAGTAATAGACTAAGAAAATAATATTCTTAATCCTACATTAATATTGCCATATCACAAAATATACTCTATGCAGTATAGCTATTTCACCAACATTCAGCAGTCTTACTCACTAATTCACTAGGACATACATGATGCTTCTCAGGATCAACTTTATGCAGCACTTCCCTTAACTATACTATGTACAACTTAATATGAAAATATGCTTCACTGAGTTATATGAAACACTTATTATATATGCCTGCAATATGAAATAATCTCTGATGGAATAACTACTGTATGTACTGAGCAGAAGAAATATTTTCCAGTTGCTGCTTACATTAAAATGAGTAATTATTAAACAATTTCAGATTTAAATACACTGTAATAATTTTCACTAAAATTCAAATCTACATAAGGTCTTTTATGAATATTTTGTGAGTGAACTTTCTAAGCAAACCCCCTGACTAAGCAACCATTACCAATATTCTTCCATTAAGGTAATTGACAGGTAAGTGCAGTGGGGCATTCTAATATATCCCAACAATATAAAATGACTACTACTGTACTTCTAAACATTACAGTGGACAGGATCTTGCTACTCATACCACATCTCACATTCTTCCATAACTAACAGTGGCTGCATGAGCGTTTCCTAAAATTATTTTTAAAAATTAATATTTACACAGAAGAATTACTGAAGGAAGCATCTTCTTGGTTCAATATTTTGGACAATGGTTGCTTGACATTCCTTACAGCCAAAAATTCTAAATTCTGTTTTTTTAAGTAAATAAACATTAAGTTTTTCTATTTCACACTTATAAATTAATGCAAAGGCTTTAATTACAAAAGTAGCAAAATTAAACACTAATTACCTTGGATAAATGGAATGAAGGTGGAATGTTTTAAACACAGCAAAGGAAATATTTCCTCAGATACTTCCCAGGTTTACAAGGTGGTTCCTACCTGATATCATGGGTCATCTTATGCTGGGTCCTCAGTTACACAGGATGCTGACTCTGTCCACAATATGTTGACTTATAAGTTATCAGCCCTACCTGGCCCTAAGCTCCATTATGGACCCCATGGTTTGTATGAGTAAACTATTACCCCATTATCATGACACCTATTAAAATTTTCTATAAATTCTCAAGTGGAGAACATTGCACTGAAAGATGCATAACATGGTGATCGCTATTATTGGGATGTAAATATAAAATGTTTTTACAGTATAACCATAAAGAATTCAATAAGAAATTAAACACATCTGAGAATGAAAAACAGAAACAACGATGAATGTGACATGCAATTTATCAAATATTTTACTCTGAAAATTAGAATATTACTATTATTAATTGTTTATAAACTGGTCAACTACTCTACTGTCTCCCCCCACCCTGAGCTGGACAAAAACTTAAATTTCAAACGAGAGAGAAATAAATGATCCAGTGAGAAATACTCACAGGATAATATATGTCAAGAGATACATTTTCGCACACAGTTATTACCTTAGAAAACAAAAAACTAAAATCTTTCACCAAAGATTGCTTAAAAATTTTCTCCATTAAAAGATAAATACAGTAAAAATTATTGTGCACAGGTATGCAGTCTCAAGCTTTTTTTGAAGAGGATTCTATATTGACCAGCATATTGTAAGTCAAGATGGCTGCTTATTTCCTATACAGTACAGTACAGTAAGGTACAGTACAGTACTGTATAAGGATGACAAGGTAGTTACCTGGAGTACAGCTTGTACTAATTTACTAAAAAAGACTGAAAAGATTATAAATTAATAAAAAGAATAATGATAAGTAATCATAATTCATGTACAGTACATACAGTACAGTACTTATACTGTACCTGTACTACAGTATAACCAAAGGTACTGTAACACACATCTCAAAAATACACTTTGCTAGAAAATACTGCAATGAAAAATCTTCTATATACATTACAGTACAGTATATATTTTGGCTATTATACCACTTAAATCATTCATCCATATTCTTACAATCAGTACTTTTTAACCGACTTTTTTTTTTCTTCAATCGTATACAAATTATATTTACGGAGATTTATTTTTTACTTCTGTATCTCTTCCTAATTCTTACTCTTCTGTTTTCAAGCTAAGGTTTTCCCTATCCTGAAAATAATTAAAAAAATATACAGTAGACTGTATACATAATGTAGCAGTACAGTATAGTGTATAAGTAAAGGATTCCTGTGAGTAAATATTTTAAATCCTTACATTGTATCCAATAAAAACACAAAACTGTTCATTTTAGTGCTTTCAGGTAATGCGAGAACTGCATTAACTGCATTAACAAATCTAAAAAAAATTACAAGTTAGTTAACTTAACACTTTGGGTGATCACACCACAATTCACATAATGTATACTGTACTGTATTTTTTATGTTATTCCTTTTTGTTTGTTTGCGAAGATTCAATTCCACAGTACAGTACTGTACTGGTATCATATAAAATTCCACAATATTAGACTGTAAAATAATGATAATTTGCTACAAATATAAATTGAAAAGCCTGTGTTCAGTAAATGAAATAATATATAAACTATGGCAAACTCCTCTAAATATCTGCCTCTGGAAATAGGTAAACTGCTGTGCTTGTTTCAAATATTGTATGTACAGTATTGTAACACCTGACTTGAGTAATAAGACATTCAGTACCTATTTGACACACTGCATTCTGTCTCTGCTGAACTTAATATATTTGCCATATTTAACAATATACGTACAGTATAATCAAGGATAAATTTAAAGGGATTCTTATAAGTAAAACATTTGAGCTTTGGAAGTTAACATGTTCACTTACTCAGACGTGTTAATTACTGGTACTGTAATATAAAAACTAGGAAACCACAACATTCGCTTAACACTTCAGAATAAAACAACCTAAAACCCTGCAAGAAATCAACAACTTTATTTAATTTACAATTAAATGTTGAAAACTTCTCTTCATTTTTCTCGTCTCAGGATAAATGCATATCATTACCACATATGAACAGGTATACAATAAATAATGCACCTACTTCACTGCCAAAGTCTTCACTAACTTGTCTCAGCTGCCTATTACCATACAGTAATATGTCTTAAATTATTAACGGAAGGCTTTATATAACGTTAACATTACATACCTACTAATTCCTGTTATAGAAAGTGAGTACTGTATACAGTACTTTGTAATATCAGTTATCAGAAATGTTTATAAATTCATACAAGAATAAACAAATCTATTTAAAAAAAATTATTTCCATAAATAAAAATGATATGAACACATTAACATTGCTGGAACTCTATGAAGGCAAAATAACAGTATTATTTTAATACTTTTTCAAAATACATTAATAAACATATAATAATTTGTTACAAAATAATCAGCAATGACCAGTTAGTTAATCTGTACAGTACTGTATATGCTGTTACGACTTCCTGGATGTACTGTACTGTATAAAATGCTCGTGTATCAGAGAGCATATTGTTCTTCCCATTGGTTTCTTTTCATTTTCCACAGAAGTCATTGGTCTACCTCACTCTTGTCACACTAGAACTCGCTTTCCATTAGATGTATTAGCACCACATATCGTACCAATACAAATACAGTAAAATAAATCTATGGAAATTTGTAGGTAGAATTTAAGCTTACAGTACTTCCAAAATTGTATCCAAAGTACTGTACACATTTGAGAGACTTTGCTCTAATATCAGAAGTATTTATCCATCTTATATAACACCAGTGAGCATGAGTTTCTTAAACGTTGTGCAAACCAAAGAAAGAGCAGGACCCATCACCTCAAGCACACACACACTAACTTCTTTTGTAGTAGTGAAGTGTTGGACAATACCAGTTACAGTATTTCTTCAGTAAAACTTTCAACATAAATATTACCAAATATAAATCAGTGACTTCACAGCTAATTGTTCATTATTCACATATTAGTGAAAGTGGGTCCCCATAGGCCTGGTGGCCAAAATGGGGCAGTGTGGATACAGCACACTGAAAACTAAGCCTTTCAGCACACAAGGAGACAGCATGGCCGGCCTACACTCTACAGCCTTTCAATGCCCCAACTGTAAAGTTAGGTACCCATTCTGCAGCTGGGTCAACTGGGGGTGCCCCACTCAGTGGTCGGCTGCAGGATTCAAACCGGTGACCATTGAGTCAGGATGGTGAGTGCTAAATTCACTTGACCACCTTGCCCCTCTTCACATATTAAATTTATATATATATATATATATATATATATATATATATATATATATATATATATATATATATATATATATATATATATTGTCATGGTAATGTTCATGTTGGGAATATCACTTGCTCATAAACTGTTCGGTTAACAACTGAATCTGAGTTTAATGTGTATTGGTACTTTTAATCCAGACAAGCCTGGGGTGAGTAAATCTTGTGTTTCCCAAATACAGATCACGTACATCTCACTTATTTAATGGAAGTCATTAACAACAACATGTAGAGGATCTTGAGCCTTTTCTACACACTCCCTCATTATCTGGAGAATAATATTAAGCCTTCGATCCAAGGCAACTAGGTGAGGCTCCCACAACACTGGGTTGACTGGGTCGAGGCTTAATGATGCTCGCATGGCTTCACTCAGGTGATGAGGGCCCCTGTGATACCTGTGGATCAGTACAAAACAAGAAATGTATTTCATATCATCCATAATGATATCAATGTATATGAGAGTGTACCCGGTAAGTCAGATATGTTGCCTTTTCATGTTAAAAGTGGTTGCCAAACACCTGATCTACCTAGTGTCTAAATATAGTACAAGTATTTTGAAATTACAAAATAACAAGAGCTGTCAGCAGACTGAGGCACTTGCTCCTGTGTTTGTTCAATTCAATTTCAATTGTTTATTCCTTGATAGAGGAAGCGGGATCCTAGTGCTGTCACTAGGTACCCCTGTACTGTGTTTGTTTTCTTTTCGGTGAGGTAACTAGGTGTTATTAGTGATCATCCACATGACGTCTGGTGACTATAGCATGTTAAACCATCCCTGGATGTAAAACTTGACATGATCTTTATTTCTAAAAAGTAGGTCACAGACCTACTTTGAAGAGACGTGATCCAATTTCTAAAAGTGAAGGTCAAACTAACATATTTGTCAGTAACCTATTTATACTGTACATAGGAATGACTTCTGTATACAATATGTTATTGGATCAAGCTCATAAAATCTGGTGACTATAGTACATTGAGACCATACAGTATTTCCCAAACAGGTCACAGTGACCTCTTTTTAGTGAGAATAAAATGTTTCATTAATTGATTAAATCCATAGTGTCTGTCTGGCATTTAAAACACTACTACCTAATTTCCCCAATTATAGGTCACAGTGACAAATTTTTCCATAGATGTGTCTGTGTCAATAGATGGTCATATTTTTTTTTAAGGGGATTAGCCCACTCGGGCATAGGTCACCGACCCACATCAGGGCTTGGGGAGCGAAAATATAATAATAGTAATAATAATTAATAAAAATTAATAAAAATTATATTAAAAATAATAGTAATTATAATACAAATAATAATCATAAATAATACAAAAATAAAAAATAAATCAAGAGTGAGAAACGTCATACATTATGTATGTTGTGTTGTCAATAGTAAAAGAAACAATTGAGACCCTGCAATTGTGTGTAAATGAGGCAGAGAGTTAGATCAGCATCCTGGAACTTGGTCACAATTTTTGTGGTGCCATATGGCAGCAGGGTCTACCGTTAAATAACACATTATGCTTCCAATATCTTCCCAGGCGGTAGTACCTTTCTGTTTGGTAGCTGCCTACTACCAAATGATTGTAGAGTATTTCAAAAAGTCCAGATTTTCAAAGTAGTTACTGTATTATGCTACTGTATTTAGTTCATACTCTGTACACATTAGGCCTGTGTCGGGCATAAATTATGTGATCCATAATTCCCACATAAATAGGCAACAGTGCCCCCTAGCTTTGAGAGAGGCGATCAAGTATTCATCATGCAGAACAAGTCAGGTGATTGTATTTTGTAGTACATTGCATCAGTGCAAAAACTGACTTTAACCAATATTCTCCCCCAAAATGGTCACTATATTATAGAGAGAAGATTCGGGTATCCTCAGATGACCACAGTTGTACTGTATACAGGTTGACAACCCTTTATCCGAAAACCGAAAAAATCTGAAAATCGATTTTTTTTTTTTTTTTTTTTTTTTTTTTTAACAGGGATTAGCCCATCGGGGCCTGGGGGCGAAAATGTAATAGTAATAATAATCATAATAATAATTATTCATAGTAAATAAAAAATTTAATACAAAATACACCCAAATAAAATAATAATGATAACAATAATAATAATAATAAAATATAATAATAAAATTAATAATAATAACAATAATACTGTAATAATAAAATAATAATTAAGAAATACAAGAATGAAAAAAGTTAAAAAGTGAGAAACACGACCTAGACCTAAGAATAATTATTATTATTATTATTATTATTATTATTATTATTATTATATTTTCGCCCCCCAGGCCCAAATGTGGGTCAGTGACTTGTGCCCAGGTGGGCTAATACACACATAAAAAAAAAACTAACCATTCTGTAAACCGAAAAATTCCGAATTCCGAAATGCCTCTGGCCCCAAGGATTTCGAATAAGGGATTGTCAACCTGTACCTTAAATATATGCTAACGCCACACGAGGGTATGATAGCCTACGCCTCTCTGTGTTTGGTGAAGGCTATAAACTTGGAGTAGCAGTATACCTTGTTGCCTAATAAATAAGTACCTGTACAGTCAAGAAGAAGGTCTAATAAGAAGTTAATAATTATCATGAATACATCTTAACTAAATTACAGTAACATCCAAACAAGAAATTAAAAAAAAAATAATAAAAAAGATCGAAGCATAAACCGATACAGTATACAGTACAGTACTCAGTTCTGTGGTTGTGCTATTAACTACAGTATACTGTATTTGAAAATTTGAGATAAAAATAATATACAAAACATGATAAAGAATGTTTAATTTAAACGTATTTAGTCACAACTATTTATGAAATCAGAACCAAGTATATATTGTATACCATATACAGTAAATGCATCTGATGTAAAACATTCTAAATAATGAAAATAAATTTAAGGGTAAAATTTCACTTGTTGCTACTATACGAAATCGAAGTTGAAACTTTTTCCGATGGTTTTCGATGTGATATGAACGAATTTGACTTTTATTTCTGGCGCAAATCAATAGCTTCTGAGATTAGCCCCCCCCCCCCTCCCATTTCAGAATCAAAAGATTTACTATAAAAATCAAGGTAAAAAGTGTTCAGAACACACCGAAAACCATCGGGAAAAAAACCCTAACTAACCTAATTGGGGAGCTCCACAGTCGTTCCATGTTCTGGGTGTACCGCCATGTACGGACATACATAATGAAATGTTAAATATCTCGCCTAAGCGTAATTTGTGCCAGAAATGCCATTGAATAAAAATGTCTTAGAATTGTCAAAATTACAGATTGCAACTATAAAATTCACGAGATTCGATGTTGGCAACAAGTGAAAGGTAAATTTTCATGCATAATAAAATGTTAAATATCTCGCTTATACGTAATTTGCTCCAGAAATACAATTGAAGAAAAGTGTCTTAGAATTGTCAAAATTACCGATTGCAACTATAAAAGTCCCAATATTTATGTAGTGACATTATATTTCCAGATATAAATTAAAAAAAACCAGTACTTTAAAGACAGATGTAGCTTCGTGTGTACACATAGTTCACCAGGAAATAAAGCTTTGTATGTTGTCGTATTTCAACAAAGGAACAACTAGGAGTACAGTACAGTAATGTGTAAAACTTTTTTAACCTACCCGAGTAAGGAGGTCAAAATTAAACCTCGCAAGTAACATAAGTACAGTAGATTATGGTGAGCAAACAGCTACTGAACCCACCTTAATAAGGAAGCGAGAGTAGAATGTCGGATCACACAACACTGGTAGACAGGCGCCAGGATGGATACCTCATCATGGAAGGCCTTACCAAACCCTCGCCCATGGTCCAGATGTAGCGGTGCCGAGTTGTTACCAAACATCTGCCAGACACAAGTAAATAATGATTCGTTATTATCATTATATTTACCTAACAAACACAAACAATAAACAATTGCTATGATAATAGTGTTTGCTTTCCATTAAAATGAAATATTATATAGGAATTTAGTAAATCTGGTAAACTGTATTGGAGTTTCATAAGCACTCCTTCCAATCTGAATTGCTTATGAGGCTGCTGAGATCATGATTTTCAAGGAAGTTTTATCGACACTAAAGTATTAGAATAAAAACTTTCCATCATTAGGATCTTTTTATATCTTTCAATTAGCCAAGTGAATTCCGACAAAAGTTCTAATATTTCCGAAGAAAAATCAGGAGGTAAGCGCGATACAACCGGAATTTTTACCTTAAACGTTTCGTAATGATGTCGATCCATGTTGCCCATGAAGAAGTCGAGCACAGACATATCCATAATATCTAAAAGTCGACGACCTTCATTATAAGGATGTACTTCCTTAACCAATTCACAGTAATCGTCGTCTGCAAATAACAAAACTTGTGGTTAAAAAAAATGGTACGCACATGAGTAGTGTTATTAGTAGCGGGGTCATAATTATGAACTCGTCCTCTTAAGTAGAGACCTTATTAACAACACCTTCATCAGTCTTCTTACTCTGTATGTAGTTACTACTTTCACTCTTCCCAATTCTCCCTGTTTCAGTGTATTATAAGTGTATTCCACTGAATATAGTTTCAAATGTCTATCGTTCACAGAGCAACAATTGGTGCTGTAACTACCAGAGAAATGACAAAAAATCGTCTAACACTTCCATTATATTGATGGTATACTTTCATAACACATCACTCACATAATAATTTATCATAAAACTGTTACACTGTCTTATCTACGGTGTAATATTTTATTAAAACATTAGCCACACCATTAGTCTGTTATACTCTCACACCCACCATTATTTCACAGTTATATTTCCTCTTACTCTGTGGGATTCAGGCAGCTTTTTTTAAAAATGGTAGCTAATTCTGAGCTCCAGTTGCACACACACATACCACTTAATTACATTTGTTGTTGAACTTGTTTTCACTTACAAGAAACTATCCTTCATCATCTATGTGTCACTTGTACAATACAGTCTATATAATCCTACTGTAGGGTGTATTGAAGAAAAAACCGGATAACTAATACGTTAAAGAAGGACATTTTAAGTTAAGTAAGATGATGTGCTGCATGTGGCGTGAAGGCGTAATGTACTCACCAACTTCCCACTGGGCCTTGCGTCTCTTGTGATAGCTCCTGCGCCACGGGTGCCGCCACACCTTACGGGGGGCCGCTTCCTTCCCCGGCAGGAAGATGGCGAAAGATCCCTCCAACATGTCAGGGTTACCGCAGATGGCGTGGGCCGTGTCGCAGTAGTAGCTGGAAGGTTGTCCACGCGTACAGTAAACTACACTAGCGCTACTCTATACCATGTCTAAAGTTAGTCTAAGTGGCTGTCAATGAGTTAAAACTATGTCACGCTAAACCACTCTTATGAATATGAAAGGAATACTCGAAAGTTATACCAAAGACAACAAAACAACAACTAATAAAGAATACTTAGAATAAGAGCCATAGACGACAAGAGATAAATATACTAAACAACAATTCCAAATATATGGTCATTCAGTCTAATATGTGTTGACCATTTAGAGGCGAAGCAAAAATAAATGATAGACAGAAGAGACTCCGTGTACACTTACTTTGTATCTTGGCGACATACTGTATACTGTACTGGGTGAACCTCCTCGGGTTATGACTAACTAGAGGCGCGACTCACCTGACGCTGAAGCAGAGAGGCTGACTTACCTGCACTTACGTCAGTTGTTGTCAGCTAATGGTTGACTCACCTGCATTTGCCATGGAAGCAGAGATTGTTGTCGGGGGAGATGAAGAAGGTTTTGAGGAGGTCACCCTGGGCCAAAGCGTACAACTCCCGCGTTATGTTGACGTTACGACCCACTATGGGCACAGCTCGCCGGAAACCTAGTAACCTGTCAGGAGGAAAACACATTTATTCCAACAACTGTATCTTCCAAACATTATCTTAACATACGGTAAGTACTTTATCCTCTCGTGTGGATTTCCAGTCAGCCTGATAGACAAAGTAATTTATTCCTAGTACGGTATCTGCCAGAAGTATTGGATATAGGAATAGTTTAACTTTTGAATGAGGCCAACAAAGTCTTTTAAAAGGTGAGTAAGAATTATTACTATAACTTCATGCATTTGGAGACGAGTGACTTTTCGTGAGATGAGAGAGAGAGAGAGAGAGAGAGAGAGAGAGAGAGAGAGAGAGAGAGAGAGAGAGAGAGAGAGTTAATCAAAGTAAATGCAGTGACTGAGCTCTGAACGAAGGCACAGTAATGGACACAAAATGTGGTCCTCAGTTTCTGTTCTTTAAAACTCGTGCCACATTCCACATCTTCGCTGATTGGTTAGTTCCACCTCGCTGCCCGCACCCGGTCTTAGGAAGAAGGGAGTGAGGGAGGTAGGAGTAGTTCCTTTCTGACATGATATTCTTCCTTCTTCCTGACCTTCTCTCTAATAATATTACCATTCTCTCAACTTCCATTCCCTTCCCCTTGTTATTACACCTAACTTTATATATCTGTCTCCCTCCTGGTTATTCTACAACACTTGGACACACTGCCACCACATGGTTCTCCTAAGTGTCTTTCTTCCTTTCTCCTACACCCCTTGCCTAATGTTTTGCATCCGACACTTTACTTCATGCTAAACCCTGCAATGTAATATTTCTTCCGTACCACCACCACCACCACTCAGCTGACGAGGCTACTGTAAACTGAGGAGTATTGGTCACTGATACTGAAGGGTTCTCAAGTCGCACCAGCCAGTCGGTCACTCATGTTATCCTTGTCGTGGCCACCATTCTATTCACTCATCACCCACCCTACTCACCCATCATACACCCAACTCACTTATCACCCACCCTACTCACTCATCATCCACCCCACTCACCCCACTCACTCTTCACCCACCCTACTCAACCTTCACACGCCTCACTCTCATCCCTACTGTGGCCATATAAGGGAGACTTTGAGATCATATATAATAGATAGATAAAAATTATGAGACAAAATTCCTAAGTTCTTTAATGGTATAGACCACCATCACCATTTTAAGATTCACAGCAGGAGAGAGAGAGAGAGAGAGAGAGAGAGAGAGAGAGAGAGAGAGAGAGAGAGAGAGAGAGAGAGAGAGAGAGAGAGAGAGAGTAGAGTAGAGTAGAGTAGAGTAGAGTAGAGTAGAGTAGAGTAGAGTAGAGTAGAGTAGAGTAGAGTATTCAGTGCAGCACCAACCTGTCGAGGTGGAAAGCGGCGATCTCAGCGTTGTGTCTCTCGAAGTCGGTGAAGTAGAAGTGATTTTTAAGAGTTTGTTGCTCCCGCGGGAACCTGTGGGAGGAAGGAGGGAGGGGGCGATTAGCGGTGGCCATCATCAAAATATTGGTCTCACTACACATATGTGCGACCTGACTACATTGATCCGAGATGTAACTACGGGTGGATAGCTTAAGTAACCTGTGTGAGATGAGGTTACTTGTAATTGATGTGGTCTCTGTGTTACCTGTGGGCCTTAGTAGACAGGTGTGAGGACCTAATTAACTGGAAATTTCGAGATCCAGCTAAGGTCCGTGGCCTAAGTACACACACAGGTGTGAGACAGGTCTGACACCTAAATAATTATACAAGTAGTTCGATCTATATAAAAAGATGTGAAAGCTAACTACTCAGGTGTACTGTATAGCCTAAATACATAAGTATATGGCCTGACTACACAGGCGCACACTCGGCCATGTAGCCTCAGGATTCAATAAGACGATGAGAGATATATCATCACTAGGTGTCCTACCAATAAACTGTTTACTTATGATTTGCTCTACCATGTGTCGGTCATGAACTTGAGAAAGCGCGCGCACACACACACACACACACACACACACAAAGATACTCACCTCATGGGCTTGAAGAGAGAGTGGCCACCGTCGATAAACTCAATAATGAGCTTGAGCTGTGTACCTCCCTCCTTCTGACCTGGTGGAGAACACAGTGTTATTTAATGTGGATTAATAAAGAGAGAGAGTGTGAGTGTAAAAAGTGACACCTGTCTCCTTGATAAGGTTAAATTTCCATCATATAATTGCTCTCGCGGGTGACTTGTGTATTAATGGATAACGACAGGTTAATCATGGGGCACAGAACAAGTGATGAAGGCGAAGAGGCCAATATGACACAGTCAGCACCACAATTCCCCCAGAAGGAAGCAGGAGGAGAAAGAAAGGGAAGTGTAGGGAGAGGGTGAGAAAGACGAGACAGGGGAGAGTAGAGTAATGGAGCGGAAGGGGTGAGAAGGTTAATCTAATACAAGGGTAGAGAGGGGAGGAGGAGGAAGTAATATTTACAAAAGGGTTTAGTTGGTTAGACGGACCTTTGTTTATAATTTAAGATGAGTTAATACACAAACAAAGGAAAACCCAGTAATAATTCCTAAATGCAATTGGAACTTTTACATGATGCAGTTGTGATGTGTAGCATTTTAAACGAGTACTCTGAGTATCAACAACTATGGTGTTCATGGTGAAGTTTGTACCTCCAGTTGGCGGTCTTGTCTACGGAACCCAGGCCGTGTATGAGAGCCAAGAGCGGTGTGTTAAGTATACCCCCACAGTTTGTATGTCTTGTGTCTTTATATACTAAATGACTGACACAATAAATATTCAAAAGTATTAATGATCTAATAGTCTGGTCTCCACGTCCAACTCTTATTGACAACCTTTCATTAGGTTTTAACTCATTTTACATCGTCACACAGGAAATTAAGATAAATTAATGCTGAATTATCGTGTATGTGACTCTGGCCAGTCTTCCCTTGATGGTAATGAAGCAGATGATGGGGCCTCAGCGGTCTTTAGATCAGCTGATTCACTCCTGCTGGTCTCCACAGGGGGAGTCTGGTTAGATCAAGTTCTCCTGTGATAAGACTAAGTAGTTAATTATTTCTATTTCGTTGAGGGGTTAGCAGTAAGTCTCTAATACACTATTTCCTGGGTAGTGAGACCTTAAATGTGATGGAGTAAAGCTGTCAGGGTGAAGGCTATAGGACGGGAGTACAGGCAACGTGTAGCCTGGTATCCCGCCGTGCACTCAGAGCCACCCTGGGGTATGAAGTCCTTTGTGTACACTGCCTGATGATCCTTGTTGCTCCAGAGAACGGTCACAGAATCCTTGTTAGGTTACCCCCCGTGTCTTATCTCTCTTACACGGGTTGGCCGCCGCCATGAGATGGACGGAGGGAGGAATTCTGGGGAGCTTCAGCAAGTACTACTTTACCACGATTTACAGTACAATGACGCTAGTTACTGTACGCTTCACCATCAAGAAAAATTTGTCAGTCAACATATAGATTAAACCAGATCCTGTTAACTGAATGTCTGGATTCCTTTAATTCTGTAACAAACAAAGAAGAAACACCGTTTCTACACTGTTCAGCTTTGATCACTACATGTTGAGACGACAAGCACTGGACAGACTCGAAAATAAACTTCACGAGAAGGAGTGTCTGACCCTTGCATCGTCGGGGAAAAACAAGATCCATGAGACCTCCATGTAAATACACAGTAAACTCTCCACTGTGTGCCTGTAGAGAGTGTGCATCTGGAAAGAGTACATACCAGGATAGAGTGGACTGGAAAACATCAAAACACTTAGATATAAATCCTCAGAGTTATTGCGTCCTGTGAAGAGCTGTCGGCGAGGCTCACCGTTTACATAAACTGATTCACATCGTATTATCATCCAATAGCAGACGACGTTGTTATATCATCTGCTTCCCAGGGCAACAAGAGACAATACCCTAAGAGTATAAAGTGATTTAGTAGCTTTGGTATAAAGCCTCTTGCTGTGTGACGACCAACAATCTAATATCAAACGTCAATATAGAGAAATATTCTTTTACACGGTGTACCCAGTCTATTGTGTACAGTATTAAGGGCCACGGGTCTTAGGTGGCAAAAATTGGATATCATCTACAGTAATGCGGTGTTAATATGTGGTACAATACACAACCCAAGCTTTCCCTCGGTAATGACGTGACGGTATCAATAGTGGAGGAACACAACACACACAGGCTTCAGTAGTGTCAGACAACACGAGTGTCACACAGCCTTCAGTAGTGTCAGACAACACGAGTGTCACACAGTCTTCAGTAGTGCCAGACAACAAGAGTGTCACACAGCCTTCAGTAGTGTCAGACAACAAGAGTGTCACACAGCCTTCAGTAGTGTCAGACAACATGAGTGTCACACAGCCTTCAGTAAAGTCAGACAACAAGAGTGTCACACAGCCTTCAGTAGTGTCAGACAACAAGAGTGTCACACAGCCTTCAGTAGTGCCAGACAACAAGAGTGTCACACAGCCTTCAGTAGTGTCAGACAACACGAGTGTCACACAGTCTTCAGTAGTGTCAGACAACACGAGTGTCACACAGCCTTCAGTAGTGTCAGACAACACGAGTGTCACACAGTCTTCAGTAGTGCCAGACAACAAGAGTGTCACACAGCCTTCAGTAAAGTCAGACAACAAGAGTGTCACACAGCCTTCAGTAGTGTCAGACAACAAGAGTGTCACACAGCCTTCAGTAGTGCCAGACAACAAGAGTGTCACACAGCCTTCAGTAGTGTCAGACAACAAGAGTGTCACACAGTCTTCAGTAGTGCCAGACAACAAGAGTGTCACACAGCCTTCAGTAGTGTCAGACAACAAGAGTGTCACACAGCCTTCAGTAGTGCCAGACAACAAGAGTGTCACACAGCCTTCAGTAGTGCCAGACAACAAGAGTGTCACACAGCCTTCAGTAGTGTCAGACAACAAGAGTGTCACACAGTCTTCAGTAGTGCCAGACAACAAGAGTGTCACACAGCCTTCAGTAGTGCCAGACAACAAGAGTGTCACACAGTCTTCAGTAGTGTCAGACAACAAGAGTGTCACACAGCCTTCAGTAGTGTCAGACAACAAGAGTGTCACACAGCCTTCAGTAGTGTCAGACAACAAGAGTGTCACACAGCCTTCAGTAAAGTCAGACAACAAGAGTGTCACACAGCCTTCAGTAGTGCCAGACAACAAGAGTGTCACACAGTCTTCAGTAATGTCAGACAACAAGAGTGTCACACAGTCTTCAGTAATGTCAGACAACAAGAGTGTCACACAGTCTTCAGTAGTGCCAGACAACAAGAGTGTCACACAGCCTTCAGTAGTGTCAGACAACAAGAGTGTCACACAGCCTTCAGTAATGTCAGACAACATGAGTGTCACACAGCCTGCAGTAATGTCAGACAACAAGAGTGTCACACAGCCTTTAGTAGTGTCAGACAACAAGAGTGTCACACAACCTTCAGTAGTGCCAGACAACAAGAGTGTCACACAGTCTTCAGTAGTGTCAGACAACAAGAGTGTCACACAGCCTTCAATAGTGCCAGACAACAAGAGTGTCACACAGCCTTCAGTAGTGCCAGACAACAAGAGTGTCACTCAGTCTTCAGTAGTGCCAGACAACAAGAGTGTCACACAGCCTTCAGTAGTGTCAGACAACAAGAGTGTCACACAGCCTTCAGTAATGTCAGACAACAAGAGTGTCACACAGCCTTCAGTAATGTCAGACAACAAGAGTGTCACACAGCCTTCAGTAGTGTCAGACAACAAGAGTGTCACACAGCCTTCAGTAATGTCAGACAACAAGAGTGTCACACAGTCTTCAGTAGTGTCAGACAACAAGAGTGTCACACAGCCTTCAGTAGTGCCAGACAACAAGAGTGTCACACAGCCTTCAGTAGTGTCAGACAACAAGAGTGTCACACAGTCTTCAGTAGTGTCAGACAACAAGAGTGTCACACAGCCTTCAGTAATGTCAGACAACAAGAGTGTCACACAGCCTTCAGTAGTGCCAGACAACAAGAGTGTCACACAGCCTTCAGTAATGTCAGAAAACAAGAGTGTCACACAGCCTTCAGTAGTGCCAGACAACAAGAGTGTCACACAGCCTTCAGTAGTGCCAGACAACAAGAGTGTCACACAGCCTTCAGTAGTGCCAGACAACAAGAGTGTCACACAGCCTTCAGTAGTGTCAGACAACAAGAGTGTCACACAGCCTTCAGTAGTGTCAGACAACAAGAGTGTCACACAGCCTTCAGTAGTGTCAGACAACAAGAGTGTCACACAGTCTTCAGTAATGTCAGACAACAAGAGTGTCACACAGTCTTCAGTAATGTCAGACAACAAGAGTGTCACACAGTCTTCAGCAGTGTCAGACAACAAGAGTGTCACACAGCCTTCAGTAGTGCCAGACAACAAGAGTGTCACACAGCCTTCAGTAGTGCCAGACAACAAGAGTGTCACACAGCCTTCAGTAGTGCCAGACAACAAGAGTGTCACACAGCCTTTAGTAGTGTCAGACAACAAGAGTGTCACACAGTCTTCAGTAATGTCAGGCAACAAGAGTGTCACACAGTCTTCAGTAGTGTCAGACAACAAGAGTGTCACACAGTCTTCAGTAGTGTCAGACAACAAGAGTGTCACACAGTCTTCAGTAATGTCAGGCAACAAGAGTGTCACACAGTCTTCAGTAGTGCCAGACAACAAGAGTGTCACACAGTCTTCAGTAATGTCAGACAACAAGAGTGTCACACAGCCTTCAGTAGTGTCAGACAACAAGAGTGTCACACAGCCTTCAGTAGTGTCAGACAACAAGAGTGTCACACAGTCTTCAGTAGTGTCAGACAACAAGAGTATCACACAGCCTTCAGTAGTGTCAGACAACAAGAGTGTCACACAGTCTTCAGTAATGTCAGACAACAAGAGTGTCACACAGTCTTCAGTAATGTCAGACAACAAGAGTGTCACACAGTCTTCAGTAATGTCAGACAACAAGAGTGTCACACAGTCTTCAGTAGTGCCAGACAACAAGAGTGTCACACAGCCTTCAGTAGTGTCAGACAACAAGAGTGTCACACAGTCTTCAGTAGTGTCAGACAACAAGAGTATCACACAGCCTTCAGTAGTGTCAGACAACAAGAGTGTCACACAGTCTTCAGTAATGTCAGACAACAAGAGTGTCACACAGTCTTCAGTAATGTCAGACAACAAGAGTGTCACACAGCCTTCAGTAGTGCCAGACAACAAGAGTGTCACACAGTCTTCAGTAATGTCAGACAACAAGATTGTCACACAGTCTTCAGTAGTGTCAGACAACAAGAGTGTCACACAGTCTTCAGTAGTGTCAAACAACAAAAGTGTCACACAGCCTTCAGTAGTGTCAGACAACAAGAGTGTCACACAGTCTTCAGTAGTGTCAGACAACAAGAGTATCACACAGCCTTCAGTAGTGTCAGACAACAAGAGTGTCACACAGTCTTCAGTAATGTCAGACAACAAGAGTGTCACACAGTCTTCAGTAATGTCAGACAACAAGAGTGTCACACAGCCTTCAGTAGTGCCAGACAACAAGAGTGTCACACAGTCTTCAGTAATGTCAGACAACAAGAGTGTCACACAGTCTTCAGTAGTGTCAGACAACAAGAGTGTCACACAGTCTTCAGTAGTGTCAGACAACAAAAGTGTCACACAGCCTTCAGTAGTGTCAGACAACAAGAGTGTCACACAGCCTTCAGTAGTGTCGGGGAAGAAGAGTGTCACACAGCCTTCAGTAGTGTCAGACAACAAGAGTGTCACACAGCCTTCAGTAGTGTCAGACAACAAGAGTGTCACACAGCCTTCAGTAGTGCCAGACAACAAGAGTGTCACACAGCCTTCAGTAGTGTCAGATAACAAGAGTGTCACACAGCCTTCAGTAGTGCCAGACAACAAGAGTGTCACACAGCCTTCAGTAGTGTCAGACAACAAGAGTGTCACACAGCCTTCAGTAGTGTCAGACAACAAGAGTGTCACACAGTCTTCAGTAGTGTCAGACAACAAGAGTGTCACACAGCCTTCAGTAGTGTCAGACAACAAGAGTGTCACACAGTCTTCAGTAGTGTCAGACAACAAGAGTGTCACACAGCCTTCATTAGTGTTAGACAACAAGAGTGTCAAATACAAAAGCCTTTCCTGTAAATTCCATGTAGCAGACAGTTCAGATCAGACAGCGTGACCTTCACCCGAGTCATCTAACTTTCTTGACAGGAAATCGAAGGTGACAGTAGACAGCTCACCCCTTTAAAACTACCAGATTGTACCAAAATTTCGAGTCAGAGCAGACTGTCATGAAGCTCAGACACGGTGAAGGAACAGTCGCCTCTAAATGTCAATCTTCAGTTTAAAATTGAGAATTCATAGTTAATTCAGTTCATTTATTCATGATGATAGTGTCTAAGTCTTTTTCGTAATCACACACTAACTTTACTTTCTCTGTGACCTGTTTCATAACTTTACTTTCTCTATGATCAGACTCATAACTGTACTTTCTCTATGACCTGGCTCATAACTTTACTTTCTCTATAACCTGTTTCGTTATTTTACTTTCTCTATGATCAGACTCATAACTGTACTTTCTCTATGACCTGACTCATAACTGTACTTTCTCTATGACCTGGCTCATAACTTTACTTTCTCTATAACCTGTTTCGTTATTTTACTTTCTCTATGATCAGACTCATAACTGTACTTTCTCTATGACCTGACTCATAACTTTACTTTCTCTATGGCCTGAATTATATATTTTTCACTGTGATATGACTCCTCATAATTTTACTTTCTTTCGGTGATCTGACTCATTATTTTAACAGATCTGTACCTTAATCAACCTCTGACCCCGATCACCCTCACCTAACACAGGGGTCTCTCTCTCTCTCTCTCTCTCTCTCTCTCTCTCTCTCTCTCTCTCTCTCTCTCTCTCCTCCCATTTGTCTTCTACGTCCTTGTTATCCTTCCTTTGTATATTAAGATGGGGTCCATTCTCTTCATGGCTTCTCTTCCTGTCTGTTTCATTTGCATTTTCATTCTACTTTTTTTTATCCTTATGCTTCATCATTCAGGCAAGAGGGTGTGTGTGTGTGTGTGTGTGTGTGTGTCACGCTAAGTCCTTATATACAACTGACGTCTAAGTTGACTGCGGATGACGTTTGGTTTTTCCAATTACGATTTCATGTAAACAAAGTAACATACAGGGTCCAATTTGCTCTTTTTCATCCAATATGTCGTTTACTATCATTACATCGGCAAAATATACCTATATTAGTTTAGTTAAGTTAGTAATGGTGATATTCCTGTGTACATTATATTATGATAATCAACATCATCGTCCTTATATACAGATCAGCATGAATTTCTCCCCAAAGTATAATTATCACCATGTTGTAATAATCCTTATTAAAAGTAACACACAAGCAAAGATATATTTACTTTCTGAATGCAAAACACTTAACTACTTTATCTACACTGACCGAGATTAATGAACAATTAAATAAGTTTCCAGAATGAATTAACTTGTGTTCATATAATTACAATATATTATTCATTTATACAATTTGTCAGTCAACTGTAAATCCTTATTAAACTGGTGTTTAATGGTTGACTTGTTATAACAAAGTTTATCTCGAATTTGTAAATCATTTTGTGGAGCTACATAATTACCCGGGCAGTGAGGAGAGAGAGAGAGAGAGAGAGAGAGAGAGAGAGAGAGAGAGAGAGAGAGAGAGAGAACGTCCTCCGCGACACCCTGACACAAGAGTCACGGGGTAAGGTTAAATAAGTTAGGTCAGAGGTCAGAGGTCACAGGGAGCAGGGATAACACAAGCACTCATATTTATTTTTTGCAGATAATCTATGTATTGTTTGAGGGGATAATAATTGTATTATTACCGTAATGACTTATAATTACCATTATTAAAATTAACATTATGTCATTAGGCTATTTACACTAAGTGGGGTGGTGGTGGTGGCCAGGAGTGACGGCTGGTGAACACTGCCTATACTGTACTGTGGCCATGTAATGCACTGGGGCGAGTCTCAAAGGTTCGTAACTGCTGACATTAAAAGAGATATCCCTAACTTACTTTCCTTCTGACACAAATAGAAGCTTAAACAACAACAACAACAACAACAACAACAACAATACCACACACACACACACACACACTGCTACTTTGTTGTCACTCGGAGTAGAGTATGACGATCATCCAGCTATGAGACAATGATATGAATTATTAAAGAAGTCACCTTCATTGATGAGTTGAGGTGACTAAAGAGGCCAATACGGGACCGGCAGGGTCGTCCACAGATTTTGCACGCGTGGAGGGCTACATCTAGTGCGGGAGGGGACACACACACACACACACACACACACACACACACACACACACACACACCGAAAATACACTTAGAATCTTTCGTAACTAGATACGTTCTCGCACTACTCGCACAAGTTAATAGGAAATATTAATGAAGGTGTAAGAGAACAAGGAATATGGGATCATTACTAGTAGGTGCAGCCGCTTACCGCCTACAACACCTTCAGCAGTGAGGTGTCATGGCAAGGTCCTCTCTATATCAATTCATCTTGTATTGATCATCGGACTATATATTTTCTTTCAATCTATGTCAAACTTATTTTTTTTGACAGCCAAATATCTCACAAATGTCGAGGGATATTAATTATCAGTTTCCAATGGAATGTTTAATTATTATCTAAGGTTGAGCGTTTGGCTCCAGTACCGAATGTCAGAGATCAGGGGTCAATATAATAGTAAGCGTATATTGTTATTTTCAGACAAGTTTCCCCCATCCTCTTCTCTTAACATTCTCTACAAGGGGAGACCATGGAAAAATAGGAAGCGGTCACTTATTTGATAGCGTACGTATATTTCATTATATTACCTCCTTCCTCCTTTACCACTTGCCCCTTTCCTCTGCTCTCTTCATTTCCTTTATCATGCTTTCCTCCTTTTCTTTTATCCCAGCGTTCACTCCCTCTAACCTAATTCACCTCTTCCCTTCCTCACCTCTAACCTCCTTTTTCCTGTTCCTCTTCCCCTACTCTCCTTTATCTTCCTCCCCTCGTGAACTCTTCTCCTGCACCCCAACACACAACTTCCTTGTCTAAGAATCTAACGTCTTCGAGGAAGGTTTGGAATCTCTTGTCTTGTTTAATTTTCTTCCAAACAAAAGACTTAACCTATTACACATCAACCACGCTCTTTTAAGTATAAGAATCAAATCATACACCAGAGACGTTCTTTTAAGTATAATAATCATATCAAACACTCCAGAGACGTTCTTTTAAGTAAACTGAACGATACACTAAAGTTTTTAATCAGAACATCTTCATCTCTAAACTCGAGCAAAGTAAAAAATAACAAATGCCCACACGTAGTTAGAGCTTTACAAATGACAGCTCACATTAATTTTCGATATATCTGTACTACAACATTATGGACGATTTTTTATTTGTTATAAAAATGTGAATGGTGGAATTTGATGGTATTTGAAATATTATATTGTACAAAGGGTATCATATTGCTTGGAAGGTGTGACTAGGGAAGCATTATAGTGGTTGTTAACAGTATAGTAGCACCTGTGATCCTGTGGTAGTGACGCAGTAATGATGATACCACTAGAGTAGCACAATTGGAGGTGGAGTGGTGACTGAGTGACTATGGAAGCACTATAGTAGCACCATTGAAGGGTTGGTGATGACTAACTACTTCACCACAACAACAACAACAACACACGACGGAGGTGCAGCAGGAACTTACTGATGTGGCTGATGGGCATAGTGGCCACCTGCTGCAGGAGCCTGTTGACGGTAGGATCCTCGCCGCCGTACAGCTCGTCACGGGAGATACTCAGGTGGAAGTTGTCCCAGAGCGTCGCGTTCTCTCTGTGGGGGGACACAAGGGAAGGAGAGTTAGTATTGGTTAAAACATCACACACATATTAAGCTCTAGTGTTAAATATTGAGGTATTACGTCATATATACCCATCATATATAAGGCACTGTCTTAATGCTATAAATGAGCTGCTCCCGTATTGTAAAAACCTCTATTTATATATAAATCTGCCACATTATATATAAAATTAACATCATATTATGTAAGTTAACTTTTTATATCATACACGTCACATCTCCATTAAAAATCACTACATATTATATATCATAGAGTACCAACGCCTTAACAATGTCGCTACACCATGTTTAACTCCAGTATTTTCATCCCACATATTTCGTGATTTAGTCTCGATATTACAGAAAACATTGTGATCTGAAATTATATTATATTATGTACTAATTAAACTAAAATAATAAACGTGGTTAAAAAAAATCACGGAAAAGGAATAAAAGTAAATACAATGTTACGCGGGATAATGCAGTACAGAATGCCAGGAATGTGGTTCAGGCCTTCAGGTGTTGCAGCCTCGATACCTGCTTCTACCTGGGGTATACCTGAGTGGCTGTGTAATTACTGTAGTATAGGTGGTGATGTTCTTTTTGTTGCGGTGTTAATATACAACTGTGTAGTTATTACTAATGCACACCTGTGTTATAATCACTGTAGCCTGGCCACCACACACCTGTGTTATAATCACTGTAGTCTGGTCACCACACACCTGCGTTATAATCACTGTAGCCTGGCCACCACACACCTGCGTTATAATCACTGTAGTCTGGCCACCACACACCTGCGTTATAATCACTGTAGTCTGGCTACCACACACCTGCGTTATAATCACTGTAGTCTGGCTACCACACACCTGTGTTATAATCACTGTAGCCTGGCCACCACACACCTGCGTTATAATCACTGTAGTCTGGCTACCACACACCTGTGTTATAATCACTGTAGCCTGGCCACCACACACCTGTGTTATAATCACTGTAGCCTGGCCACCACACACCTGTGTTATAATCACTGTAGTCTGGCTACCACACACCTGCGTTATAATCACTGTAGTCTGGCCACCACACACCTGTGTTATAATCACTGTAGCCTGGCCACCACACACCTGTGTTATAATCACTGTAGCCTGGCCACCACACACCTGCGTTATAATCACTGTAGCCTGGTCACCACACACCTGTGTTATAATCACTGTAGCCTGGCCACCACACACCTGCGTTATAATCACTGTAGCCTGGCCACCACACACCTGTGTTATAATCACTGTAGCCTGGCCACCACACACCTGCGTTATAATCACTGTAGCCTGGCCACCACACACCTACGTTATAATCACTGTAGCCTGGTCACCACATACCTGTGTTATAATCACTGTAGCCTGGCCACCACACACCTGCGTTATAATCACTGTAGCCTGGCCACCACACACCTGTGTTATAATCACTGTAGCCTGGCCACCACACACCTGCGTTATAATCACTGTAGCCTGGCCACCACACACCTGTGTTATAATCACTGTAGCCTGGCCACCACACACCCGTGTTATAATCACTGTAGCCTGGTCACCACATACCTGTGTTATAATCACTGTAGCCTGGCTACCACACACCTGTGTTATAATCACTATAGTCTGGCCACCACACACCTGTGTTATAATCACTGTAACCTGGCCACCACACACCTGTGTTATAACCACTGTAGCCTGGCCACCACACACCTGTGTTATAATCACTGTAGCCTGGCCACCACACACCTGTGTTATAATCACTGTAGTCTGGCCACCACACACCTGTGTTATAATCACTGTAGCCTGGCCACCACACACCTGTGTTATAATCACTGTAGCCTGGCCACCACACACCTGTGTTATAATCACTGTAGCCTGGCCACCACACACCTGTGTTATAACCACTGTAGCCTGGCCACCACACACCTGTGTTATAATCACTGTAGCCTGGCCACCACACACCTGTGTTATAATCACTGTAGCCTGGCCACCACACACCTGTTATAATCACTGTAGCCTGGCCACCACACACCTGTGTTATAATCACTGTAGCCTGGCCACCACACACCTGTGTTATAATCACTGTAGCCTGGCCACCACACACCTGTGTTATAATCACTGTAGCCTGGCCACCACACACCTGTGTTATAATCACTGTAGCCTGGCCACCACACACCTGTGTTATAATCACTGTAGCCTGGCCACCACACACCTGTGTTATAATCACTGTAGCCTGGCCACCACACACCTGTGTTATAATCACTGTAGCCTGGCCAATACTCTGCCTGCCAACTGCTTTACCAAACTCTATTTCCAACCTCACTATTCTAGTGGTGATGGAGCGATGTTTTTTCGATACCAATTTAGAAAAATATGTAGAAAAAATATGGAATACAACTGAAACATTATTAAATTTTAGTGGAGATAGACCAGAGGGAAAAAATTACGAGCGAGTTGCGGAATTCCGTCGAGTGGAATGAATAAAAAAAACTATATATATATAGACGAGTATACACTGATAACTACAATAGGTTTGCAATGAACTTATATAGACAGTATTGTAAAATGTTGATCCATAGGTGTTTTGAGATAATTTACTTAGGAAAGGAAGAGAGAGAGAGACAGAGAGAGAGAGAGAGAGAGAGAGAGAGAGAGAGAGAGAGAGAGAGAGAGAGAGAGAGGAATCTTGCCTCATACCTGGGTAATACTTTACATTCACTTACACTAAACTGAAACACTTATTGTATATGGCTATTATATGTAAGAAAGATCATCTTTAATGTTTCCCTAGCTATTATTGCTATTGTAGCTTTTACTACTACTACTACTACCACTACTTGTACTACTACTACTACCACTGTTTCTGCCGTTAACATCGTTGCTGTTATTCCAGGTACCGTTAGTGGTGGCGGTACAGTAGCTACTTCTATTACCGGCATTGCTCTTTTGTGTGCTGTTATTGTTGCGTCGGTGCTGTTTTAGCATTGTTTATAGTGACAAAGTTGGCACTCACGAAGCTGATTATTACCGCTATGGTTTTGTTCGTTAACTTTTAGCCCACTGAACAACAGAAACAAAAGTAAATATACTATGAGCCTTCCGTAATAATAATAATAATAATAATAATAATAATAATATGACCAACAACAACAACAATAACATTAATAATAATAATAAAAATAATAACAATAAAATAATAATAATAATAATAATAAAAATAATAATAATAATAATAATAATAATAATAATAATAATAATAATAATAATAATACCTGAAAACGTGAAGGTAGTCATAGAATCATTACTCAGAAAGACAGACAAGCAAACAAAGACCAAACTCACAACTGATTGATGAAGATAAATGAAGAATTTTACCAAGTACAGTGTTTATCAATTAATATCTAAATTAATTAAAAAGATGAGAGAGAGAGAGAGAGAGAGAGAGAGAGAGAGAGAGAGAGAGAGAGAGAGAGAGAGAGATACTCCTCCGTCCCGATATAAGAATCTAAACACAGGAGAAAAACATTATCTCTAAATGGGTCAAGTTGTCAGACGCCACAAGCCCCTTTCAGGCCATAAAGGTGCGAGAGAGTCTTTAATGGTGCCCAGCCAGACCACTGACTCGCCAACACTCTGATTTACATTCATTCAGTATATTCACGTAGTAATGCCGCAGGTTGGGTGTAACTCTTCACATTAATGCCGCAGGTTGAGGGTAAATCTTCACATTAATGCCGCAGGTTGGGTTAAGTCTTCACGTAGTAATGCCGCAGGTTGGGTGTAACTCTTCACATTAATGCCGCAGGTTGGGGTAAATCTTCACAGTAATGCCGCAGGTTGGGGTAAATCTTCACAATAATGCCGCAGGTTGGGTTAAGTCTTCACGTAGTAATGCCGCAGGTTGGGTGTAACTCTTCACATTAATGCCGCAGGTTGGGGTAAATCTTCACAGTAATGCCGCAGGTTGGGGTAAATCTTCACAATAATGCCGCAGGTTGGGGGTAAATCTTCACAGTAATGCCGCAGGTTGGGGGTAAATCTTCACAGTAATGCCGCAGGTTGGGGTAAATCTTCACAATAATGCCGCAGGTTGGGGGTAAATCTTCACAGTAATGCCGCAGGTTGGGGTAAATCTTTACAGTAATGCCGCAGGTTGGGGTAAATCTTCACAGTAATGCCGCAGGTTGGGGTAAATCTTCACAATAATGCCGCAGGTTGGGGTAAATCTTCACAATAATGCCGCAGGTTGGGGTAAATCTTCACAATAATGCCGCAGGTTGGGGGTAAATCTTCACAGTAATGCCGCAGGTTGGGGTAAATCTTCACAATAATGCCGCAGGTTGGGGGTAAATCTTCACAGTAATGCCGCAGGTTGGGGGTAAATCTTTACAGTAATGCCGCAGGTTGGGGTAAATCTTCACAGTAATGCCGCAGGTTGGGGGTAAATCTTCACTATATTGCCGCAGCTTGGGGTAAATCTTCACAGTAATGCCGCAGGTTGGGGGTAAATCTTCACTATATTGCCGCAGGTGGGATTAAGTCTTCACAGTAATGCCGCAGGTTGGGGGTAAATCTTCACTATATTGCCGCAGGTGGGGTTAAGTCTTCACAGTAATGCCGCAGGTTGGGGTAAATCTTCACTATATTGCCGCAGGTGGGGTTAAGTCCTCACAGTAATGCCGCAGGTTGGGGTAAATCTTCACTATATTGCCGCAGGTGGGGTTAAGTCTTCACAGTAATGCCGCAGTTTGGGGTAAATCTTCACAGTAATGCCGCAGGTTGGGGTAAATCTTCACAGTAATGCCGCAGGTTGGGGTAAATCTTCACAGTAATGCCGCAGGTTGGGGTAAATCTTCACTATATTGCCGCAGGTTGGGGTAAATCTTCACTATATTGCCGCAGGTTGGGGTAAATCTTCACAATAACGGTAGAGATTATGGAAAACACCTCACACTATTGGCTCATGTTCGATGTAAATGAGAGAGAGAGAGAGAGAGAGAGAGAGAGAGAGAGAGAGAGAGAGAGAGAGAGAGAGAGAGAGAGAGAGAGAGAGAGAGAGAACGACATTTGACTGATCTTCCCTACGCTGTTAATTAGTTTAAAACAATGTGGATCACCTGAAGATTAGCTCTCAAAGCTTATTTCACCTGATGATTAACCACCCTAATTCTACCTGTCGGATCATATTAGGTTAGATTAGATTAGGTTAGGTTAGGTTAGGTTAGGTTAGGTTAGGTTAGGTTAGGTTAGGTTAGGTTAAATTATGGTTTGTTTTTTTTATGTTATGGTATTATGGTATGGCAGGGATGGCCAAAAAAATTGGTTTATATACAAAAAAAATTGTTTCAAATCTATTATGTTGGTTTTAATAAGTTTTTAAGTATTTTTAACCCTTTTTATAACGTATTATGTTCAGGATGATTTAGCAACCATTTATACTCTCCTTTATCTTAAAATATATCACTGTGCAAAGACGAATTTGAAAACACAATCTTTGATCCGTCATCCAGACTCATCCTACATGCTTAAAGGTAAAAACTAACTTTTAATTCATCTTAATGCATGGACAAAAAAAACTATTATACTTTTAGAGAGAGAGAGAGAGAGAGAGAGAGAGAGAGAGAGAGAGAGAGAGAGAGAGAGAGAGAGAGAGAGGCGATTTGGCTCCCTAATAATCAGGATGTGAGATGTTTGCAGCCCTGTAAGAAAGCTTATTACCACCACTTTCGTACATACAGCTGTAGCAACATAAAATAATAGACAATGATATTTGCTCTCCTCTCATCTGTATAGTTTAAGTCTTTATTGTTGTTTTAATGAACCTTAAATTTATTTGTTTTTCTCCCAAATTTATGTTGTTAACTTTTACATTTTTAGAATATATCATAATAATATATCACCCATGATTACTATCCTGTATTAAATACGAAGACAATAATTAATAACATATGGGTAATATTAGTTAAGGTTAGGTTAAGTTAATTTAAGTTTTCTATTTAACAATTCTTTAATACCTAATGATAAGGTACATGATCGCCGGTATTAGGCAATTATCTCTATTTAGTGTAATGGCCAGGACCAAATAGTCTACGATTAAGCTTTTACGAAGTATCAGACGTTTTTGACTAATTAGAGATAACTTTTTGTTTTATAGCTACAACTTAATTTAAATTAGTTTGTATATGATAAACAAATTTATGGGGGCCAAATTATACTTTAAGTAGGTTAATATCTAGTGCACATGGCTTCAAAATGACCATGATATTGGTCAGATTTAAACAAAATTATGGGAGGCTTACAGTCCCTCCCCTTCCCCCCCCCCAAAAAAAAAACAGCTGGGTGGACTCGCTGTGCTCGCCATGTTCCCCAACCCACTATTTTTTGGACCCCCTTTTTGAGATTCCTGGATCCGCCCCTGTTCTGGGTTAGGTAGGATATAAATTTCGCTGGGTTGACCTCCAGAAAAATAGCTAAATCGTAATGCGGCCCATGACTGAGGAGAGGTTACCCATGTCTGGTGGAGTTGATGTAGTGTACAGAAGGTGATGGTGTAGTTGATGTACAGTGTGGGCCCATATTTAAACAGTACAGTATAAAATTCAAACTTACTTTATTTCTCAAGGACAATATTCTAATTTACCTCATTAGTGACTTTATCAAACACCGGTAACCATAATGGCTGATAATAACGTAAACAAGTCGGTGACCAGCGCCGGACATGCCGTCTCTCCACAAAAGAAAAAATCCCAAACCTCGAGGAATAAAACTCAGTCTCCACCTTGGGGAACAATTCTATATGTGTGCTGTGTGTGTTCCTCCTACAACCGCTCAGCCAAAAGATGGGGAAAGATTCTACCACTCATGTACTGATTTAAATTTAAGTTGTTTAAAAAGATATATAAACGAATTTAAGTTACTTTACACACTTTATGAACGCTCTTCCAGAATGTGTACGTAGATTTCGTCTATCACATTAGGTTTTTTTTTATACAAAATTCACATTATAATTTCTTTAAATAGTACATTTGAAGAAAGTACTGTCTTTGAGAAACAAAAAACAATGTAGAACTGCATGTTTTATTAGTGAAGTGGCATATTAAAATGTACTATAAATTAAAATGCATGAACTCAGATTCAGTTGGATGTATAGAAATGCGGCCTGTCTGATTTCCGAATGTTTGCTGCGTACGGTTCATCACATTCAGGCACCAGCAGTAGTCAGCCATTATGCTGACGTTCCAGTGCCTTTAGTACCTCTGCTCCACACTATCCTGGTGAAACCGCTCACCTTGCTCTTCATTGCACTTCCCACAGTTATCAGAAAATAAGCAAGTGGGAATTCGAAAAGTTCATTTTCACACTCAAGCTATATCCTAGATCAGTGGTTCCCAAACACGGGGTCGTGACCCCAAATGGGATCGCAAGATGCATCATAAGGGGTCGCATAGAGGTCAGGGGTCGATGGGGTCCCATAAAGCTCATAGTCCAGGTGTCAAGGACTGAAGGACGTGGCCGACAGGTGCTGTCTCGTTAAGTCGAGACCATAAACTATTGTCAAGGGAATAATGTAGTTACTCTCCTTGTGTCAAGTCAGGTCAGTCCAGGGAAGGCGAACGCTGATGACACGCTATGCAGCAGAAAATTCACACTCCTTTCTTTGAATTGTTCTCAGCTCAATGCACTCTGTACTTCCCATGGATGCAGACAAAAAAAAATGGCAACAATTTTCAATGATAGATTCCCCGAGTTGTTTACTGAATCTATGGATTTTATTCAGTTTTTGTCCAAGACAGATGTAAAACAGCGTGGCTCTTTTGTCCTCGAAATAACACGCAGACAACAAGGCAAGGGTGAATTTTGCCATCTATGATGACATATCAATGTTTTGGGTTATTTATCAAATTGACATTCAGCGGTTAAAAATCGAGCTATTAAGGTTCTGATATAATTTGGAAATCTGTGAGGCAGTTTTCTCGTCAGTGTTTATAAAAAATTATTCACCGTAACTGTATATCAAACTTAAACTTTGAGTGCTATGTTGTTTAATCACATAATTATACCCAAATTAACAGAAAATTTATTACATGATAATGCACACACGTTACATATGAATGATGACTGATGTAACTAGTAATGAAAATTAATTATATGATGATGCACACAAATCATATACGAAATACGTCCAGTATGACAGAGATGTAACTAAGAAAACTGTATGTTGTGTTGCTTAACCATGTAATTATATCCCCAAGTATCGAACGTTAAATGATCATAATTATAATGGCACACATTAAACATGACAGAGTTGTAGCCTGTTTCTGCCAGTGATTACTTTTAGACTTCTCAATTTGTAATACATTTTCCTTACTTGTTTTTACAGTTAAATACGTTTATCAATATGTCCGTATTTACTCTAAGGATCCTCATACATACAGCATATGTAATGACTTGGGGTCGCACTGGATAGGCGACAGTACTAGACGGGGTCTCACTGGAAAATGCTTGGGAATCCCTGTCCTAGATCATGAACACCGTCTGTCTTATTCTGAACTACTGTAGCTGTTTGTATTCCGGAGCTCGAAAGTTTCTCAGAAATTTCTGGACAACAGCTTCGAAAGCAAGTCAAGCTTTCAACTCAACATCATTCATATTGCTCTCAAAAGTAGAGTCTTTGAGAAGGTCACGAATTCGTGGTCCCACAAAAATGCCAGATTTCAAATTTGCTTCACTGATCCGTGGGAATTTCCTGACTAGGTACTTGAAAGCCTCAATTTTCCTTGTTGAGGGCTTTGACGAAGTTTTTCATAAGACTCTTGATGTGTAGTGGCGGTAACAGAATCTTCTTCGGATCTACTAAAGGAACAGTTAAGACATTTCTAGTTCCTGGCAAGAACTGCAGTCTAGGCGGCCAATCCTTCTGAACAAAGTACCTGCTGTCTGCCCAGCTGTCTCAGGGGCACAAGAAGCATGGGTACTTGGTATAGCCGCCTTGAAGACTGTGCAGAAGGGAATTCTTACCACGTCCATAAAATCAAAATCTGATGTTACAGAACAGCACAATATGCATTTAACTTATTATTATAATAGACATATTTGAAACTGTATAACTGGTTACAGAAATAATCATGTAGACCAGTGCAATATTCTTGTTGGCAAACGTGACCTTTGACTTCCTTTGTATTTTTGACCTCAGACACAGTGAGTTACATTAGCTGTCGGGAATTTACGTTTCATCAAGTCGTGTCGTTACAAAATTTATTCTCTGGAAAAAAAGACAGATAAACGAACACACCCGAAGGCCTACATCCGGGTCGCTAGATCAGTCTACAAATAACATCGGGTTTACTGGCTTGACTATTGCATTTTTTTTTCTGTGGGAGTGATGTTTTCTTACCAACAATTGCCTTCAAGTCGAGATTTCAAGTTCTGAGAGAGAGAGAGAGAGAGAGAGAGAGAGAGAGAGAGAGAGAGAGAGAGAGAGAGAGAGAGAGAGAGAGAGAGAGAGAGAGAGTATGTATTCAGGAACATACACACCGCACACAGTACTTAGTTTTCATGTGTGTGCAGTGAAGGTCCTAGTGACACACACACACACACACACACACACACATGTACACCCAATAGGAGCAACACATTATTCATGAGTGTACAACAACAAACAATAACAACATAAACACGGACAGCTCCCGAGACAGAAATTAAAGGATAAAACAAACGATGACATTTGTTGTTGTCACCCGCGCCTCTCACTCCTCCCTGTAAACTCACCTAACACGAATGAAAGACACTTGAAAACGAACCAATAAATACATACCATCAAGTAACACGAATGAAAGACATACACACACAAACCAATAAATTCGTATGAACACGCAACATGACGATACATGAAGAGGAATATAAATCACTTGTTAAAAAAGAAAAATCTAAAATGAAGATGACAATAATACGCTATATACAGAAATTTGTAAATATGAAAACAATAGAAATGTTAAAAAGATAAAATAAGAGGAAACAAAAGATATAAAATTGAGTATATAATAGAACAAAAGTACGATAACACAAGAATAAAATATATAACCTATATACAGTATAGTGCAAATTTATAGCCTACAATATTTACGAACCTAACAGAAATCGATCATAAAATAAACTATACCGCCACCACTTACAGACAATGTGATGTAGTCGTGGCCAGAATTAGGCTAGGATACAGACACATCTGGCAAGTTAGTAACGCTGTACCCATACCGGAACACTCAGCATGTAAACTTTGTGATAAACCTCTAAGGCATACACTTGAACACTATATTATTGAATGTGACACTGTCAAAGACTTCAGGCCACCTGACTTGTATCTTGAACTATGTAATTACTACATTGAATCACGGGTGCTTGAGGACATTCTTGCTGTTTATCCCAAATTTGCTAGGCCACACTGATTAGTCTTCAATTAGAATATGACTCCACTGTATGTGAACCACTGACCTATATATACTGCTAATGAATATGATGTATTTCCTCCTTTGTGTACGAACCTCTGTCCTGCATGGCAGTGAACAGTGGCATTACCCACATGAATCTGATCTTTATATAGTGTCAATGAATATGATGCATTCTTTGTGTACAAACCTCTGTCCTGTATGGCAGTGAAGAGTGACATTACCCACATGAATCTGACCTCTATACATATATAGCTGTTAATGAATATGATGTATTTCTTTGTGTATGAACCTCTGTCCTGCGTGGCAGTGAGAAGTGATACCACCCTCAGTGTCAAGACCTGACTGAATTACTCAGAATAGGCAAACTGTACTACAAGCTTTGTCAATAAATTTGTTAAACTAAAAAACCACTTACAACTTACAAAATAGAAAATGTTATTCACGCACAAGAAAAAGAAGAAGAAGAAGAAGAGGAAGAAGAAGGAGGAGGAGAATGACACCAATAATAAACAAACAGAACACTTCATTCCCACGACCTAAATATCGCATCACTAAATGACCTCAAAATAAACGCCACAAAGATTGACCTCATATATAACCCAAAAATTTGCACCGACTATTAATACCCGATTTTTTATGAACTAATAAACGAAAACGAATTTTTATTAAAGGGGAAACACTTTTAGCTGACGAAAGAAAAATAAATAAATACGACACCAAAATTCATAAATAGCTAAGTCCTAGATTCTCATATACTCGTATTTTATATTTATTTTTTTTTTGTAAATGAATATACTGCATATTAGAACGCCTCTAACTAGCTTACTTGAGATAAAAAACTGAATATGACGTTAAAAATGACATCAAAGATACGCCACACTACACCTTAACTGCCTGCCTTCATTTAGTATATATCATTCATAATACAATTTAACTCTAAGAGCGTTTCTGAATCTGACTTGAGGGCCATTTTTCCTCCTTAAGTTGGGGCGAGGAACCTACCTTAAGCAAGAGGAAGAGGAGGAGGAAAAGAGTGTAAAAAGATGAAGAGGTAGTGGGAGAAGAGGGTGAGGAGGAGGAGGAGAAAAAGGTTGAAGGGGATGAAGAGGTAGTAGAAGGGGGAGAGGGTAAGGAGGAGGAGGAGAAAGAAAAAAAGGAAAGTTAAACAAAGGAGGAAGAGGAGGTGGAAGGAGTAGAATAGGAGGAAAATCAACAGTAGCAGAAGCACCACCATTAACATCAACAACCACGGTAAAGTAACATCAACAACCATGGTAAAGAAGCATCAACAACCATGGTAAAGTAGCATCAACAACCACGGTAAAGTAACAACAACAACCACAGTAAAGTAACAACAACAACCACAGTAAAGTAACATCAACAACCACATTAAAGTAACATCAACAACCACGGTAAAGTAGCATCAACAACCACGGTAAAGTAACATCAAACACCACAGTAAAGTAGCATCAACAACCATGGTAAAGTAGCACCAACAACCACGGTAAAGTAACAACAACAACCACAGTAAAGTAACATTAACAACCACATTAAAGTAACATCAACAACCACGGTAAAGTAACAACAACAACCACAGTAAAGTAGCATCAACAACCACGGTAAAGTAACATCAAACACCACAGTAAAGTAGCATCAACAACCATGGTAAAGTAGCACCAACAACCACGGTAAAGTAACAACAACAACCACAGTAAAGTAACAACAACAACCACAGTAAAGTAACATTAACAACCACATTAAAGTAACATCAACAACCACGGTAAAGTAACAACAACAACCACAGTAAAGTAGCATCAACAACCACGGTAAAGTAACATCAACAACCACAGTAAAGTAACATCAACAACCACGGTAAAGTAACATCAACAACCACGGTAAAGTAGCATCAACAACCACGGTAAAGTAGCTTCAACAACCACGGTAAAGTAACATCAACAACCACAGTAAAGTAACATCAACAACCACGGTAAAGTAACATCAACAACCACAGTAAAGTAACATCAACAACCACGGTAAAGTAGCATCAACAACCACGGTAAAGTAGCATCAACAACCACAGTAAAGTAACATCAACAACCACGGTAAAGTAGCATCAACAACCACGGTAAAGTAACATCAACAACCACAGTAAAGTAACATCAACAACCACGGTAAAGTAACATCAACAACCACGGTACTACAGCAGAGTGGGTATAATAATTTTACTGTACAATAAGACAAATATACATTTTCAAATTATGAAATGTTTAATTTGTTTACAGAAAATGGGTGTTGATGTTAGAGCAGTTTGTTTGTTGATACTCTAATCAATATGTGTTAATGTAAATTTACTTATTCAATTAATTATACTGTATTCCATCCTCTAATCACTGAAATCAGACAGCATGTGTGCTGTGGGCTGTGTGCTGTGACGTATGGGCTGTCACTGTCAGGTCAGAAGACAAATGGAACTGCTCCTCTCAATACACTTGAATGCACCTTATAAGTCCTCGATAACTGTTACTCTAAGGTCCTGTACAGTATACTAAACCTTTGATACGGAAGGAGACGGAGTGACTGGCACTACACTCGACCTCCTTCACTTCCACAACTGTACCCATTTAAGAACATAAGAACATAAGAATGGAGGAAACTGCAGCGGGTCTATTGGCCCATACTAGGCAGTCCCGTTTACAACCAACCCCTATCGCTTACATATCTGTCCAACCTATGTTTGAAGCTACCCAGCGTGTTCGAGGTAATGATAAAGTTCGGTAACTTGTTCCACTCGTCCACTACTCTATTTCCAAACCAACGTTTACCTATTTCGCGTCTAAATCTAAATTTGTTTAATTTAAAACAATTGTTACGAGTTCGCTCCTGGTTAGATAGTTTGAGTACCTTTGTTATATCACCTTTGTTTAGCCCTGACTTCCTTTTATACACCTCTATCATATCGCCCCTCACTCTCCGTTTTTCGAGGGAGTGCAAATTAGGATGCTTTAATCTGACTCTGTACTCAAAGTTCCTAATGCCATCCCCCTCCAAGTGAGGTCTCACAAGCACAAGATATAGTTTTATTCTGACCTCGCTAGTCTTGTAACTAACACTCCTTTGTATGAACCCAAATACTTTGTTAGCCTTGCTTCGAGCAAATACACATTGTTGTCTTGGTTTAAGATTCCTACTTAACATTACTCCTAAATCTTTCTCACAGTCAGATTTCTCTATAACAAAGTTGTTCATCTGGTATCTGGTTCCTCTGTTTACAGATGAATATATAGTGAATTAATTGCGTTATTAAGTACTGTACATAAATCTGATACTGTGAACATTATCAGGTTCAGTAATAAACCTTAACTTAGAAACAGTGTTTATCTAATTGTTTTTAGCTTTACAATTATTTGTCTTTTCCTCTCAAATTATTAAAAAAAAAAATACTCACACTAATGCATTTACCACTAATACATCAAACATTACACACAACTGGGAAGATATTACCGTAATTAGTGTTTTTAATGATGTTGTGAGGAGAGGTAATAACTAGGCAAGAATAAACTAAACCAATATACAGTATAACACACATATATATATATATATATATATATATATATATATATATATTGTCTACTATAATAAAAGTCTAAGTATGTTAATGAATAGCTATATATATTCTCTTTATTACCCTCATCAATTCTATACTACAAAAATAATAAGTTTAATAAGATGGTCCAAATTTATAATATATATATATATATTAGGGTGGTCCCGAAATGGGGGTTAAATTTTTTTCTTCAGAATATGATCACCACCACCCTGCCCTTTTATAAGAACTACCAAAATAATATAACCCAAATAATTTCAACCAAATTGAGGGATGTTTAGGGGTGCCACCAGCCAGGGGCACAACTTGACACAACTTACTTAATATATATATATATATTATATAATGGCAGATTGTTGACATGTTGTGCAGGTGTCTGTATTCTGTCAATCCATGAAAGAGCTTAGGTCTATCTGTGAGTGCCACATATCCAATTGGGCTTATAGAGAATTTTTTTGTCACTTCTTTGTACTCATTATCAAGCTCAACATCCTAGACTCTACAAACTGGATGTTGGGTGTGAGTTTGTGTTACCTATTGTCCCTAAATTATATATCATATAATACTAATAATAGTAATGGTTTCTCTTTTTAGATGGCTAGTACTAGTGGTAGTGGCACAAAGCCAAAGACAAGGAAAGACAATGAAGTATGGTTGATTGGGCCAACTGCACACGCTTTGACTGGTCTAAAACTGCCTTCTACTGGGGAAGTTATGAGTTTGTTCTTTCAAATTCACAAAGTCAACAAAGCAACCATCAAAGAGAGTGCCAAGGAAGTGATTAAGCAAGTACTCCCATTTTGGGAAATGGCAAGAATACCAACTTGCTCAGAAATTCATGCCCGAGAAAGAGTTGAAAAAATGTTTGTGAAATGGAAAAGCCTTCAAAAAGCTGCCAAGAGGAGAAGCCAAGCTCAGCAAATAAAGGAAGAAGTTTTCAAAGAACAATTAAGTAAACTATTTGACATTGCTCATGCAAATGCTTTGACAATGATCAAAATTGAAGAAGATCGGCAATTCCTTCTAGCACAACGAGATGGAAGGAAAGGATACTTGGGTAGAGTTGATAAAGAACTAGCAGCAAAAGAAGTCCGCTTGGCAATACGAAAAGAAGAAGAACGTGCTCGCTTTTCAAAAGCTTTGGCACAGAAAACAAAAGAAGATGAAAAACAAGGAATGAATCCGCCATTCTCATCATCATCTGAGTCTGAGGAACAAGTAAATTCTTCAGCGTCAGAGTGTTCTCCTCCCAAAAAATCAAAACCTGGGAAACCACGTGCAAAAAACATAATGTCCCCTGTTCTGGCCAAAGCACTAGATCGCACCAAGATTAGTGATCGTGATGCTGTGCATTTGATTGCTGCAGCAGCTCAAACTTTAGGTCACAACGTGGAAGACATAGCAGTCAACCGGAAGACAATTCGACAATCAAGAATGAAGTTGAGAGTTCAGTCTTTTAAGTCTGCCAAAGAACAATTTATACTTAATCTTGATCCAACAATCCCTCTTGTTGTTCATTGGGATGGAAAGCTACTTCCTGAAACAGCTGGTGGTAAAGAAACTTATGATCGATTGCCAATCATTGTGTCCTATGAAGAGAATGAACAATTGCTGAATGTATCAAAGTTGCCCAATGGAACTGGTGAAGCGATGGCTAATGCTGTGGTTGAAGTGGTCAAAGATTGGAAATTAAAAGACTATATAGTGGCAATGTCTTTTGACACTACAAGCAGCAACACTGGACGCCACACTGGGGCCTGTAAGCTCATCGAAATTAAACTGGAGAAAAATCTCCTATGGTTGCCATGCCGTCATCATGTGCATGAGGTTGTGATCGGTGGAGTATTTGACCGTGTAATGGGTCCATCAACTGGGCCAGATATACTTGTTTTTAAGAGATTTCAAGCATTTTGGCCCAACATTGTGCAGAGTGACTACAGTACAGCTGCCACTGATCAAGAAATGGATTTGGTTGTGACTGAAAATCGAGAAGGTCTGCTGAAAAATGCATTGAGCTTCCTTAATGATAATCAGCCACGGGAAGACTATAGAGAATTACTCGAATTGGTTGTTATATTCCTGGGAGGAACTCCACACCGCAAGATATCTTTCAGGAAGCCTGGGGCATGCACAGAGCCAGGTGGATGGCAAAGCTGTTGTATTCCTTCAAAATATGGATGTTCCTGTCACAATTCAAGTTGACAGCCCGAGAAGTCAAAGGACTCGGTAGGGTGGTTCAATTTGCTGTCCTTGTATACTTTAAAGCATGGTTCCTGGCTACTTTGCCAGTTCAAGCTCCAGCAAATGACCTGCTCTTCCTGAAGAAGATTTCTGACTACACAAAAGTTGACAAGGAGGTTTCAGAAGAGGCTTGCCGCAAATTTATCAATCATCTGTGGTACCTCAATGAAGAAGTTGTTGGCTTTGCCTTCTTTGATATGAATGTTGGTGATGAAACAAAGCAGAGGATGGTGGACAGTCTAAAAAAGGCTCAAAATGGTAACCGCATGAAGGCAGTGGTTAAGCCTCAAGACGTGAATGACATTCACCTTGAAGATTTTGTGTCTTCTGCAACAAGTAAATTTTTTGACATGCTCAATCTGCCAACTGACTTTCTACAGTTGTCCCCATCTTTGTGGCAAACTAATGCAGGTTATTGCAAAGCACAAAAGAAGCTCAAGACAATGAAAGTGGTTAACGATGTGGCTGAGAGAGGTGTGGCACTCATCCAAGATTACATCCATGTAATAACAAAGGATGAGGAACAACGCCAATTTCTACTCCAGGTGGTCAGTGATCATCGAAAGAACTTTCCAAACTCTCTAAAAAGGACTGTAATAGAGGCACTCAAGAAGAATGACCTGTGTTGCTAAATTTCATTGATTTTGCTGTATTACAACTATTAACAACTAACTGTATTGATATTGACTATGTATTGTATACGATTTACACATTTACCGGTACTTGTTCAATTTAAAAACTAGATAGTCTTTGTGGCACCTCTAAATTTTATCCAAATTTTTTAAAAAATGACAGATCATTGTTTTAATAGTATACACACACTTAGGCAGGGTGGTCGTGGAAATTTAAACCAATAAAAATTTCGGGACCACCCTAATATATATATATATATATATATATATATATATATATATATATATATATATATATATATATATATATATATATATATATATATATTGCAAGTAAATCACTGTAGGTGCGCGTGATCTAGGTATATGCTGATAACCACAAGGAAAGAAGAAAACACGAAGTTCCCAAGCGCTTTCGTGTAATTCACATCTTCAGGGGTGAGTACAGACTAGCGCTTGGGAACTTCGTGTTTTCTTCTTTCCTTGTGGTTATCAGCATATATATATATATATATATATATATATTATATATATATATATATATATATATATATATATATAATATATATATATATATATATATATTTTTTTTTTTTTTTTTTTTTGTAGCCTGTACATCTATATTCAAGTGTCTAGCCTTGTTTCTATCTTTTTATTTATCTATTAGTTGCTTCTGTCTCTCTCTCTCTTTATCTATGTTTAACTACCTGTTCCTGTTTCTTTCTCATTCTATTTCTACTTTATTACCCCCCCTCTCTCTCTCCTTTCAGGCAAGACATAAGAGTAAACAACATCATTAAAATCGAAAAATAAAATAATAACAATACTGAATTACCACCAAGGCCATAGTGTTGTTATTGACACGACGACACGGCAGGATATGAGTAACAATGACGTCGCTATCTCTCATAGGTGTTATTGATGTGATTGTTTCAAGGACGAGAGACATGCATTAGTGATTTTTAACTCTTTCTTTCTTTCTGTATGTATGTATGTATGTATGTAAGTATGTATGTGTATGTATGTATGTAAGTATGGATGGATGGATGGATGGATGGATGGATGGATGGATAGATGGATGGATGGATGTTATGTATGTATGTATGTATGTATGTCCATTATCTTGTTTTTTCCAGTGTCTGATTCATATTTTTAGTTTCTATTTGTTTATCTCTTCCGTCTGTCTCCTGCTTTCTCCATGTGCTTCTTTACGTTAATGTCGCCCTTCAGCTTTACACACACACACACACACACACACACACACACACACACACACACACACACCTACCTTAATCCCAAAAGACATCACAGAATAGGATTTACCATCGTGTTGTTTTTGCCTTAGACTAACGTGGGCAGGAAAATAATGGGAAGGAGCAAGAAGGACAAGATGGGGGAATTCTTGACGACATGGGGGAGGAAAATAATGGGTGAGGATGGGGGGGGGGGCATGAGGAAGGAATTTATACACAACAACGTGAGCAGGAAAATAATAATGTAAGGAATTGGTCATTTCCTTCTTTTTTGTCCTACAAGAGAACAAATACACATTCACGAGAACATTTTACGCAGGTCAAATACCTGTCTGTCTTTCTGTCTGTTTATTTTATCTGTTTTTCTTTCTATCTCTCTATTTCACAATTATTAGTTAGTTATTTCTCTCTCTCTCTCTCTCTCTCTCTCTCTCTCTCTCTCTCTCTTCCTCCTTTAAGTGCATGCCAAGACGTGACATCTTCATTCAAACTTACACTATTACGCTTTAGAGTTTAGTATATACGGTAGTAGATAACGTAATACTAAACCACTGTGCGTTGAGTTTGACCATAATGTTGCTGGGATGTGAACACTGATCGGGTAAATAAACTTGGTCATCAGTGAGATTTGACGTATGACTTCTCCAGTTATATTCCTATGACCCTTGCCTATATTCCTACGACCCTTGCGTATATTCCTATGACCCTTGTCCATATTCCTACGAGCCTTGCCTATATTCCTACGACCCTTGCCCATATTCCTACGACCCTTGCCTATATTCCTAGGACCCTTGCCTATATTCCTAGGACCCTTGCCTATATTCCTAGGACCCTTGCCTATATTCCTACTACCCTTGCCAACAGTATATTCCTATGTCCCTTGCCTATATTCTTACGACCCTTGCCTATATTCCTACGACCTTTATCTATATTCCTACGACCCAGCCGATAATTCAAAGCTGTACATCGGCCAAAGCTCTGTTACATAAAGCTGTACATGAAACTAAGCTTAATTTATCGGTTGTACGAAGCTGCCGACTAAATTTGTGTGTTGATCCCTGGAGACCCGTTTTTAAGTTACTGAACTAAAACAATTTCATATAGATCGAAACATAAAAAAAATCGTCTTTTATTCATGGAAAACATTAAACCTGGGGAATATTTTTTTATTGTGGATTATGACTGATTCTTAATATATCGTTCACTTACTAGACTAATTAGGATTGCTTTTGATCTCCAATTTGTTTGGAGCGTTTTCTTTTTATTTCACACGAATTAAAAAAAAAGGAAACATTTATTAAAAAGGATCTACTCAAGGGTTTTCGTGATTTATCAAGGGAAAGTATATTTCGAATCACCTAAAAACTAGACACCCCAGTCTATTTTAACTGAAGAATAACCACAATAACGCTAACCTAACCTAACCTAACCTAACCTACACACACACACACACACACACACAAACACACCATAACAAACATAACACACAGCCTCACTTCTCACACTTACCTTTAAACACACCAACATTTTCTGTGCCTCACGACCCACTAGGGACGTGTGCAGCAATCAACAGCAGCCTGGTGTACAGCACGATACAGCAGGGTACAATCAGGGATATGCGAAGCAGATAGCAGCAACTCAGCATGTACAGTGCAGCACACAGTACATTATGGTACAGTATGGGACTTGTGTAGTCAAATAGCAATACCCAATATATAGTGCTGAACAGGTACAGTAAAGTACAGTACAGCTTTAAGAAGCGAACAGGAACAGCAACAAAATAATTAGAACACAGTACAGTACGACACATGAAGAGGCAAGATACAGCAGGTGGCAGTATACAACAGGTAACAAGCTACAACAGGTGACAGTATACAACAGGTAACAAGATACAGCAGGTGGCAGTATACAACAGGTAACAAGATACAGCAGGTGGCAGTATACAACAGGTAACAAGATACAGCAGGTGGCAGTATACAACAGGTAACAAGATACAACAGGTGGCAGTATACAACAGGTAACAAGATACAGCAGTTGGCAGTATACAACAGGTAACAAGATACAACAGGTGGCAGTATACAACAGGTGGCAGTACACAACAGGTAACAAGATACAACAGGTGACAGTATACAACAGGTAACAAGATACAGCAGGTGGCAGTATACAACAGGTGGCAGTATACAGCAGGTGGCAGTATACAACAGGTAACAAGATACAACAGGTAGCAGTATACAACAGGTAACAAGATACGGCAGGTGGCAGTATACAACAGGTAACAAGATACAGCAGGTGGCAGTATACAACAGGTGGCAGTATACAACAGGTAACAAGATACAACTGGTGGCAGTATACAACAGGTAACAAGATACAGCAGGTGGCAGTATACAACAGGTAACAAGATACAGCAGGTGGCAGTATACAACAGGTAACAAGATACAGCAGGTGGCAGAATACAGCAGGTGGCAGGTTACAGTAGTTGGCATGATACAGCAGGTAACAAGATACAGCAGGTGGCAGGATACAGCAGGTGGCGGGATACAACAGGTGGCAGGATATAGCAGGTGGCGGGATACAGCAGGTGGCAGGATACATGAGGTGACAGGATACAACAGGTGGCAGGATACAGCAGGTGGCGGGATACAGCAGGTAACGGGATACAGCAGGTAGCAGGATACAGCAGGTGGCGGGATACAGGTAGCCTGTATACAACAGGTGGCGGGATACAGGTAGCCTGTATACAGCAGGTGGCGGGATACAGCAGGTGGCAGGATATAGCAGGTGGCGGGATACAGCAGGTAGCGGGATACAGCAGATGGCAGGATACAGAAGGTAGTCTGGATACAGCAGGTGGCGGGATACAGCAGGTGGTGGGATACAGCAGGTGGCAGAATACAGCAGGTGGCAGAATACAGCAGGTGGCAGGATACAGCAGGTGGGAGGATACAGCAGGTGGCGGGATACAGCAGGTGGCAGAATACAGCAGGTGGCAGGATACAGCAGGTGGCAGGATACAGCAGGTGGCGGGATACAGCAGGTGGGAGGATACAGCAGGTGGCGGGATACAGCAGATGGGAGGATACAGCAGGTGGCAGGATACAGCAGGTGGCGGGATACAGCAGGTGGGATGATACAGCAGGTGGCGGGATACAGCAGGTGACACAGGAGAGGAGTGTGAGGGTGGTCGTCGTCCGGCCTTTACTGTATAGCGTTTCTGATTCTCTTTATTGTTGTGTCTGATTTTCTTTGTCGCAGTGCCAGACCCATTGTTTTCCATGGCACTGTTTGTGGAGGCAGTGCCAAACACACATTTTTCGTGGCACTGTTTGAGTGTGTGGGGGTGGGGGGGGGGGGCAGCAACTGTCTGTGTGTGATACAAAGGAGGAATAAGAGAGAAACAGGAGGAAGGATGCGGAGGGAGGAGGAACACTGTGAGGGGTAGGACGAGGGGCAGGAGGGAGGAGGAACACTGTGAGGAGTAGGACGAGGGGCAGGAGGGAGGAGGAACACTGTGAGGGGTAGGACGAGGGGCCTCCCTAGACCAGCATTCGCCAGTAGGGTCGGCGGTATATGAAATAAGACCCTCAAATCACCCATATATGGGACAGGGTAGGATGTCTAGTGCCTGTACCGACACACAATAACTAACCCATGACACAACCCTAACACACTATTAGCTTAGCAAGGCGGTCAGCCCGCCCTCTCTTACCTCCTCCTAAATTTCTTCAATTTCCGAACTATAACTTCCTTCTCCCACCTCTAATCTACTTTAACACCTCCTTTCCCTACCAAAAAAAAAAAAAAAAAACGAGGGGCAGGAGGGAGGAGTAGGAGGAGGGGCAGGATAGAGGGATGTGATCAGGAGTAACTCACTGAGGGAAAGACTAAGGGAAGGAAATAAGAGGCAAGAAGGCACTTGGGTAAATTATAATGGGAGAAATTAGGACAGGAGAGAGAGAGAGAGAGAGAGAGAGAGAGAGAGAGAGAGAGAGAGAGGAAACAGCACAGGTAACACAGGCTCTGAGTAACAGGTATTATCACACGTGGTACACAGAGAGCCCATGAGCCACGCCTACAAGACTAACTAACCTCACGTAATCTAACATAACCTTAATCTAGTCTAATTTTATCCCAGCAACACGATTTGCCATCTATAGCTGTTTGAGTAACAGCCTGGTCAACTAGATATGTCTAGCCCGCAGCCTGCAAGAAGTTGGCATGGATAACCTAACCTAACCAAGGAAACTTTTGAAGGGAGTAGACACGTATTCTCCTGAGGGTCTCTGTTGGTCTACTTGCAATGTGTCTTATAATTTTAGCGGTTGAAAAGTTGAGTGCCTCGGATGTTAGTAATATGTTCTCTGACTACCCATGACATCCTTATTTCTCTCTCATCTGTGTGTGTGGTGTTTCATGTTTGTCATCTTATTACACAGCATCCCTTAACCTGTCACAAGACGCCGAGACCGTTGTAAACAGACGGGCGGTATTGCGAAGGAAACGGTGGTAGCGAAGATGATAATGTTGACAGTTTATCCAATAGTTTGTGGTGAAGTCGTCCCGCTTCTCCTCATGTATATTGAGAAGTGTATGTTTACCTCCGCTCCTCCGCATCTCACTATCGCCTATAAATAACTAAACACCAGCCAATGTGGAAATGTTGCTAGTGTGTTGAGGTCGCGTCTCCCAGCTGAGATGCTGACGAAGACACCGTCAGTACGTCTCGCTGTATATGCTGCAGCTAATGAAGGAACATGAGTTTGAAGTAATATATATATATATATATATATATATATATATATATATATATATATATATATATATATATATATATATATATATATATTTATTTATTTATTTATTTATGTGTGTGTGTGTGTGTGTACTGAAGGTAGTGCGTTATGAAACAAACACATCGA